>PVKV010027449.1:0-26422 GCA_004027835.1 Alouatta palliata | reverse complement strand
GGGAAGGATTCCCTCTTTCTGGATTGTTTGGAATAGTTTCAGAAGGAATGGTACCAGCTCCTCTTTGTATGTCTGGTAGAATTCGGCTGTGAACCCATCTGGACCTGGGCTTTTTTTGGGTGGTAGGCTCTTAATTGCTGCCTCAACTTCAGACCTTGTTATTGGTCTATTCAGGGTTTCAACTTCTTCCTGGTTTAGGTTTGGGAGGATGCAAGTGTCCAGGAATTTATCCATTTCTTCCAGGTTTACTAGTTGATGTGCATAGAGTTGTTTGTAATAATCTCTGATGATGGTTTGAATTTCTGTGGAATCTGTGGTGATATCCCCTTTATCGTTTTTTATTGCATCAATTTGATTATTTTCTCTTTTCTTTTTTATTATTCTGGCTAGTGGTCTGTCTATTTTGTTGACCTTTTCGAAAAATCAGCTCCTGGATTTATTGATTTTTTGAAGGGCTTTTCGTGTCTCTATCTCCTTCAGTTCTCTGATCTTAGTTATTTCTTGTCTTCTGCTAGGTTTTGAGTTTTTTTGATCTTGCTCCTCTAGCTCTTTCAATTTTGACGATAGGGTGTCAATTTTAGATCTCTGCTTGCTTCTCATGTGGGCATTTATTGCTATATATTTTCCTCTAGAGACTACTTTAAATGTGTCCCAGCAGATATTTTTTAATGATCACCATTTTAACTGGGGTGAGATGGTATCTCAATGTGGTTTTGATTTCATTTCTCTAATGACCATTGATGATGAGTATTTTTTCATATGTTTCTGGCCACATAAGTGTCTTCTTTGAAAAGTGTCAGTTCACATCCTTTGCCCACTTTTTGATGGAGTTGTTCATTTTTTTCTTGTAAATTTGCTTTAGTTACTTGTAGATTCTGGATATTTGCCTTTTGTCAGATAGGTAGCTTGCAAAAATTTTTTCCCATTCTGTTGGTTGATAGTTCACTCTAATGATTGTTTCTTTTGCTGTGCAGAAGCTCTTAAGTTTGATTAGATCCCATTTGTCAATTTTGGCTTTTGTTGCCATTGCTTTTGGTGTTTTAGTCCTCAAGTCCTTGCCTATGCCTAAGTACTGAATGGTATTGTCTAGGTTTACTTCTAGGGTTTTTATGGTGTTAGGTATTATGCTTAAACTTTTAATCAATCTGGAGTTAATTTTTGATTAAGGTGTGAGGAAGGAATCTAGTTTCTGCTTTCTGAACATGGCTAGCCAGTTTTCTCAACATCATTTATTAAACAGGGCATCCTCTCCTCATTGCTTGTTTTTATCAGGTTTGTCAAAGATCAGGTGGTTGTAGGTGTTTGGCATTACTTTTGAGGCATCTGTTCTGTTCCATTGGTCTATATATCTGTTTTGGTACCAGTACCATGTTGTTTTGATTACTGTAGCTTTGTAGTATAGTTTGAAGTCATGTAGCATGATGCCTTCAGCTTTGTTCTTTTTCTTACAATTGTCTTGGCTATGTGGGCTCTTTTTTGGTTTCATATAAAATTTAGGGTGTTTTTGTTTCCAGTTCTTTGAAGAAGTCCAATGGTAGCTTGATGGGGATAGCATTGAATCTATAAATTACGTTGGGCTGTGTGGCCATTTTTATGATACTGATTCTTCCTAACGATGAGCATGGAATGATTTTCCATCTGTTTGTGTCCTCTCTTATTTCCTTGAGCAGTAGTTTGTAGTTCTCCTTGAAGAGGTCCTTCACATCTTTCGTTAGTTCACATCCTTCATGTATTCATGTATTCATGTCCTTCACATCCTTCATGTATTCCTAGATATTGTATTCTCTTTGTAGCAATTGCAAATGGTAGTTCTCTCATGATTTGGCCCTCTGTCTGTTATTGGCATATAGGAATGCTTGTGATTTTTGCACACTAATTTTGTATCCTGAAACTTTGCAGAAGTTGCTTATCATCTTAAGAAGATTTTGGTCTGAGATGATGGGCTCTTCTAAATATACAATCATGTCATCTGCACATAAAGACAATTTGACTTCTCCTTTTCCTAACTGAACACCATTTATTTCTTTTTCTTGCCTGATTGCTCTGGCTAGAACTTCCAATACTATGTTGACTAGAAATGGTGAGAGAGGGCCTCTTGTCTAGGGCCAGTTTTCAAGAGGAATTCTTCCAGTTTTTGTCCATTCAGTATGATATTGGCTGCGGGTTTGTCATAAATAGTTTTTGTTATTTGGAGATACGTTCCATTGATACCTAGTTTGTTAAGAGTTTTTAGCATAAGGGGCTGTTGAATTTTGTTAAAGGCCTTCTCTGCATCTATTGAGATGATCATGTGGTTTTTGTCTTTGGCTCTGTTTATGTGATGGATTATGTTTATGGATTTGCATATGTTGAACCAGACTTGCGTCCCTAGGATGAAACCTACTTGATTATGATGGATAAGCTTTTTGATGTGCCATTGCATTTGGTTTGCCAGTATTTTATTGAAGATTTTTGCATCAATGTTAATCATGGATATTGGCTTGAAATTTTCGTTTTTAGTTTACTCTCCACCAGGTTTTGGTACCAGGATTTTGTCTCATAAAGTGAGTTAGGGGGGATTCCTTCTTTTTGTATTGTTTGGAATAGTTTCAGAAGGAATGGTAGCAGCTCCTCTTTGTGTGTCTGTTAGAATTTGACGGTGAACCCATCTGGACCTGGATTGTTTTTTTTTGCTGGCAGGTTATTAATTGCTGCCTCAACTTCAGACCTTTTTATTGGTCTGTCAGGGTTTCAACTTCTTCCTGGTTTAGTCTTGGGAGGGTGTAAGCATCCAGGAATTTAACCATTTCTTCTAGATTTACTGGTTTATGTGCATAGAATTGTTTGTAGTAATCTCTGATGGTAGTTTGTATTTCTGTAATTGGTGGTGATATTCCCTTTATCATTTTTTATTGCATCTATTTGATTCTTCTCTCTTTTCTTTTTTATAAATCTGATTAGTGGTCTATCTATTTTGTTGATCTTTTCAAAAAACCAGCTCCTGGATTTGTTGATTTTTTGAAGGGTGTTTTGTGTGTCTATCTCCTTCAGTTCTTCTCTGATCTTAGTTATTTCTAGCCTTCTTATGGATTTTGGATTTTTTTTGATCTTACTTCTCTAGCTCTTTTAATTGTGATGATACCGTGTTGATTTTAGATCTATCCTTACTTCTCATGTGGGTATTTAGTGCGAAAATTTCCCTCTAGACACTACTTTAATGTGTCCCAGAGATTCTGGTACATTGTGTCTTCATTCTCATAGGTTTTGAAGAACATTTTTTTTTCTGTCTTTATTTCATTATTTATCCAGTAGTCATTCAGAATCAGGTGGTTCAGTTTCCATGCAGTTGTGTGGTTTTGAGTGAGTTTCTTAATCCTGAGTTCTAATTTGATTGCACTGTGGTCTGAGAGACTGTTTATAATGATATCTCTTCCTCTGCATTTGTTGAGGTTGATTTACTTTCAATTATGTGGTCAATTTTAGCGTAAATGTGATGTGGTGCTGAGAAGAGTGCATATTCTGTGGATTTGGGGTGGAGAGTTCTGTGGACATCTATTAGGTCCGCTTGGTCCAGATCTGAGTTCAAGTCCTGGATATTCTTGTTAATTTCCTGTCTCATTGATATGTCTAATATTGAGAGTGGAGTGTTAAATTCTCCCACTATTATTGTGTGGGAGTCTAAGTCTCTTTGTAAGTCACTAAGAACTTGCTTTATGTATCTGGGTGCTCCTGTATTGGGTGTGTATATATTTAGGATCATTAGATCTTCTTGTTGCATTGATCTTAGGTTTAAGTCTTTAATCCTTCTGGAGTTAATTTTAGTGTAAGGTGTCAGGAAGGGGTCCAGTTTCTGCTTTCTGCACACTGCTAGCCAGTTTTCCCAACACCATTTATTGAACATGGAATCCCTTCCCGATTGATTGTTTTTGTCAGGTTTGTCAAAGATCAGATGGTTGTAGATGTGTAACATTACTTCCGAGGCCTCTGTTCTGTTCCATTGGTCTATATCTCTGTTTTGGTACCAGTATCATGCTGTTTGATTACTGTAGGCTTGTAGTATAGTTAAAGGCAGGTAGCGTGATGCCTCCAGCTTTGTTCTTTTTGCTTAGAATTGACTTGGCTATGCAGGCTCTCTTTTGGTTCCATATGAAGTTCAAGGTAGTTTTTCCTTTTATGTGAAGAGAGTCATAGGTAACTTGAAGGGGATAGCATTGAATCTACACATTATTTTGAGCAGTTATGAACATCCTTATGTTATAACTCTATCTTTGTCTTTCCTTCTTTACTTAACATGCCTTGAGATGAACAACAAATGGATTTGAATTTTAGAGTCTTTGACTTAGGTCTGTGAAAGTCAACAGTAGTACATTCTAGTTTTGGCTTGTTTATTTGGGAAACATTTTAATGGGGTATAATTTATATTACAAAACAATCACGTGTTTTAAGTGTACAATTCCAAGTTTTTAAAGTATACTTACAGAAAGCCATAATTACAATCTAATTTTGTAATAAATTTATCACTAGGAAAAAAGAAACTCATCCCTTTTTTATGTACTAATTTTATTACCCTTGTTATAGGCAATTATTAAGCTGTTTTCACATATAAGCTTTTTACTAAAAGTGATTTTAAGTAAAATAATAAATTACCTGCTCTTTTGGGTCTGCTTTGTTTTACTTACTTTGATGATTTTGAGGTCCATTTCGGACATAGCAGTATCAATACTTCATTTTCTCTGTTTGGCAAATGGCATTTTATTGCATGTACACACCATATATTATTTTTCTTTTATTATTTGATGAATATTTTAGTTGTATCCTCTTTGGTCTATTACAAATACTTCTGCTTTGATAATTACATATGGTGATTTGTGTAGTCATAGATTTTCATTGATTTCGAGTACATGACAAAGAGTAAAATTTCTGGGTCACATGGTGATTCTATTTATAACATGGTGAATAACTGCCAATTTTTTTAAATATATAGTTTACTGTGTTTTATGTTTTGGGGTACATGTGAACATGCAAGATTGTTGCATAGGTACATACATGACAATGTGGTTTTCTGCCTTCCTCCTCAACACCTATATCTGGCATTTCTCCCCATGTTATTTCTCCCCAACTCCCTACCTCCTGCTGTCCCCCCCTAGTTCCCCCCCACAGATCCCAGTGTGTGATACTCCCTTCCCTGTACCCATGTGTTCTCATTGTTCAACACCCACTTATGAGTGAGAACATATGGCATTTGATTTTCTGTTCTTGTGTCAGTGTGCTGAGAATGATGGTTTCTAGTTTCATCCATGTCCCTACAAAGGACATGAACTCATCGTTTTTTAGGGCTGCATAGTATTCCATGGTGTATATGTGCCACATTTACCCTGTCCAGTCTATCATTGATGGGCATTTCGGTTGGTTCCAAGTCTTTGCTATTGTAAACAGTGCTGCAATGAACACTTGTGTGCATGTGTCCTTATAATAGAATGATTTATAATCCTTTGGATATATACCCAGCAATGGGATTGCTGGGTCAAATGCTATTTCTATTTCTAGGTCCTTGAGGAATCACCACACTGTCTTCCACAATGGTTGAACTAATTGACACTCCCACCAACAGTGTATAAGTGTACCTATTTCTCCACATCCTTTCCAGAATCTGTTGCCTCCAGATTTTTTAAAAATTGCCATTCTAATTGGCATGAGATGGTACCTCAATGTAGTTTTGATTTGCATTTCTGTAATGACCAGGGATTATGAGCATTTTTTCACATGTTTTTTGGCCTCATAAATGTCTTCTTTTGAAAAGTGTCTGTTAATATCCTTCGCCCACTTTTGAATGGGTTTGTTTGTTTATTTCTTGTAAATCTGTTTTAGTTCTTTGTAGATTCTGGATATTAGCCCTTTGTCAGATGAGTAGATTGTAAAATTTTTTTCCCATTCCGTTGGTTGCCAGCTCACTCTAATGATTGTTTGTTTTGCTGTGCAGAAGCTCTGGAGTTTCATTAGGTCCCATTTGTCTATTTTAGCTTTTGTTGCCAATGCTTTTGGTGTTTTCGTCATGAAGTCCTTGCCTATGCCTATGTCCTGAATGGTTTTGTCTAGGTTTTCTTCTATGGTTTTTATGGTGTTAGGTCTTATGTTTAAGTCTTTAATCCTTCTGGAGTTAATTTTAGTTTAAGGTGTCAGGAAGGGGTCCAGTTTCTGCTTTCTGCACATGGCTAGCCAGTTTTCCCAACACCATTTATTAAACAGGGAATCCTTTCCCCATTGATTGTTTTTGTCAGGTTTGTCAAAGATCAGATGGTTGTAGATGTGTAGCATTACTTCCGAGGCCTTTGTTCTGTTCCATTGGTCTATATCTGTGTTTTGGTACCAGTACCATGCTGTTTTGATTACTGTAGCCTTGTAGTATAGTTTGAAGTCAGGTAGCGTGATGCCTCCAGCTTTGTTTTTTTTTTTACTTAAAATTGACTTGGCTATGTGGGATCTCTTTTGGTTCCATATGAAGTTTAAGGTGGTTTTTTCCATTTCTGTGAAGGTCATTGGTAGCTTGATGGGGAAAGCATTGAATGTATAAATTACATGTTTGGATGCATAAATTTATTTGGGCAGTATAGCCAGTTTCACGATGTTGATTCTTCCTAAACATGAACATGGAATGTTTCTCCGTCTGTTTGTGTCCTCTTATTTCGTTCAGCAGTGGTCTGTAGTTCTCCTTGAAGAGGTCCTTTACATTCTTTGTTAGTTGTATTCCTAGGTATTTGATTCTCTTTGTAGCAATTGTGAATGGCAGTTGGTTCTTGATTTGGCTCTCTTGAAGTCTGTTATTGGTGTATAGGAACGCTTGTGATTTTTGCACATTGATTTTTTATCCTGAGACTTTGCTGAAGTTGCTTATCAGTTTCAGGAGATTTTGTGCTGAGACGATGGCATCTTCTAAATATACAATCATATCATCTGCAATAAAGAAAATTTGACTTCCTCCTTTCCTAATTGAATACTCCTTTATTTCTTTTTCTTGCCTGATTGCTCTGGCTAGAACTTCCAATGCTATGTTGAATAGGTGTAATGAGAGAGGGCATCCTTGTCTAGTGCTAGATTTCAAAGAGAATGCATCCGGTTTCTGCCCATTCAGTATGATATTGGCTGTGGGTTTGTCATAAATAGCTTTTATTATTTTGAGTTACATTCCATCAGTAACTAGTTTGTTGAGAGTTTTTAGCATAAAGGAGTGTTGAATTTTGTTGAAGGCCTTCTCTGCATCTATTGAGATAATCACATGGTTTTTGTCTTTGGTTCTGTTTATGTGGTGAATTACGTTTATAGACTTGTGTATGTTGAACTAGACTTGCATCCCCAGGATGAAGCCTACTTGGTGGTGATGGATAAGCTTTTTGATGTGCTGTTGCAATTGGTTTGCCAGTATTTTATTGAAGATTTTTGCATCAAGATTCATCATGGATATTGGCCTGAAGTTTTCTTTTCTTGTTGAGACTCTGCTGGGTTTTGGTATCAGGATGATGTTGGTCTCCTAAAATGATTTGGGAAAGATTCTCTCTTTTTGGGTTGTTTGGAATAGTTTCAGAAAGAGTGGTACCAGCTCCTCTTTGTATGTCTGGTAGAATTTGACTGTGAACCCATCTGGGCCTGGGAATTTTTTTTTGGTGGGTAGGTTATTAATTGCTGCCTCAACTTCACCCCCTGTTATTGGTCTATTCAGGGTTTTGACTTCTTCCTGGTTTAGGCTTGGGAGGATGCAAGTGTCCAGGAACGTATCCATTTCTTCCAAGTTTACTGGTTTATGTGCATAGAGTTGTTTGTAGTAATCTCTGATGGTGGTTTGTATTTCTGTAGCATCTGTGGTGATATTCCCTTTATAGTTTTTTATTGCATCTATTTGATTATTCTCTCTTTTCTTTTTTATTATTCTGGCTAGTGGTCTGTCTATTTTATTGATCTTTTCAAAAAACCACCTCCTGGATTTGTTGATTTTTGGAAGAGTTTTTTGTCTCTATCTCCTTCAGTTCTGCTTTGATGTTAGTTATTTCTTGTCTTCTGTTAGCTTTTGAGTTTTTATGATCTTGCTCCTCTAGCTCTTTCAATTTTGATGATAGGGTGTCGATTTTAGATCTGTCCTTGCTTCTCATGTGGGCATTTATTGCTATATATTTTCCTCTAGACACTGCTTTAAATGTGTCCCAGAGATTCTGGTATGTTGTGTCTTCATTCTCATTGGTTTGGAAGAACATCTTTATTTCTCTCTTCATTTCATTGTTTATCCAGTCGACTTTCAAGAGCGAGTTGTTCACTTTCCCTGGAGCTGTGTGGTGCTGAGTTAGTTTCTAAATTCTGAGTTCTAACTAGATTGCACTCTGGTCTGAGAGACTGCTTGTTATGATTTCCGTTCTTTTGCATTTGCTGAGAAGTGATTTACTTCCAATTATGTGGTCAGTTTTACAGTAGGTGTGATGTGGTGCTGAGAAGAATGTATACTCTGTGGATTTGGAGTGGAGAGTTCTATAAATGTCTATTAGGTTTGCTTGATCCAGATCTGAGTTCCAGTCCTGGATATTCCTGTGAAATTTCTGTCTCATTGATCTGTCTAATATTGACAGTGGGGTGTTGAAGTCTCCCACTATAATTTTGTGCGAGTTTAAGTCTCTTTGTAAGTCATTAATAACTTGCTTCATGTATCTGAATGCTCCTGTATCGGGTGCATATATATTTAGGATCATTAGCTCTTCTTGTTGCATTGATCCTTTTACCATTATGTAATATCCTTTTTGTCTCTTTTGATTTTTGTCAGATTAAAGTCTATTTTATCAGAGACTAGGATTGCAACTCCTACTGTTTTTCTTTTTGGCTCTCCATTTTCTTGGTAAGTGTTCCTCCATCCCTTTATTTTGAGCCTATGGGTATCCTTGTTTGTGAGATGGGTTTCCTGGATACAGCACTCTGATGGGTTTTGGCTTTTTATCCAATTTGTCAGTCTGTGTCTTTTAATTGGAACATTTAGTCCATTTATATTTAGGGTTAATAATGTTATTTGTGAATTTGATTATGCCATTTTGAAGCTGATGGTTCTTTTGCCTGTTAGTTGATGCATTGTGTCTATGCTCTTTAACTTTGGTACATTTTTGTAGTGGCTGGTACTGCTTGTTCCTTTCTATGTTTAGTACCTCTTTCAGGAACTCTTATAAAGCAGGCCTGGTGGTTACAAAGTCTCTGAGTAATTGCTTGTTCATAAAGGATTTTATTTCTCCTTCACTTATGAAACTGAGTTTGACAGGATACGAAATCCTAGATTGAAAGTTCTTTTCTTTAAAGATGTTGAATCTTGGCCCCCACTCTCTTCTGGCTTGTAGAGTTTCTGCTGAGAGATCCGCTGTGAGTCTGATGGGCTTCGCTTTGTTGTGTCCCGACCTTCCTCTCTGGCTGCCCTTAGCATTTTCTCCTTTATTTCAACCCTGGTGAATTTGATGATTATGTGCCTTGTGGTTGCTCTTCTTGAGGAATATCTTTGTGGTGTTCTCTCTATTTCCTGGACTTCAATATTGGCCTGCCTTGCTAGATTGGGGAAGTTTTCCAGGATAATATCTTGAAGAGTGTTTTCCAGCTTGGATTCATTCTCTCCATCACATTCAGGTATGCCTTTCAAACGTAGATTAGGTCTTTTCACATAGTCCCATATTTCTTGGAGGCTTTGTTAATTTCTTTTTACTATTTTTTTTCTCTAATCTCGCCTTCTCATTTTATTTCATTGAGTCGGTCTTCAACCTCTGATATCCTTTCAGAGGATTGGTCAATTTGGCTATTGAAACTTGTGTATGCTTTGTGACGTTCTTGGGATTATTTTCATTAGAATTTCGTCAAACTTTTTTCAAGGTTTTTAGTTTCTTTGCATTGGGTTAGAACATGTTCTTTTAGCTCAGAGAAGTTTCTTATTACCCATTTCTGTCAATTCGTCAGACTCATTCTCCATTTTTCCATTGCTGGTGAGGAGTTGTGATCTCTTGGAAGAGAAGAGGTGTTCTGAGTTTGGGTGTTTTCATCATTTTTGTGTTGGTTTCTTGCCATCTTTGTGGATTTGTTCACCTGTGGTCTTTGTAGTTGATGACTTTCAGATGGGGTCTCTGAGTGGATATCCTGTTTGTTGCTGATGAAGTTATTTCTTTCTGTTTTATAGCTTTCCATCTAACAGTTAAGCCCCTCTTCTGTAGGACTGTTGGAGGTCCACTCCAGACCCTGCTTGCCTGGGGCTCACCTGCAGCAGCTGCAGAACAGTAAGGGTTGCTGCCAGTTTCTTCTTCTGCTATCTTTGTCCCAGAAGGATACCTGCCAGATGTCAGTCTGAGCTCTCCTTTATGAGGTGACTCTTTGGATATATGGGGGCTGGGGAGCTGCTTGAGGAGACAGTCTGTCCTTTATAGGAACTCAAGTGCTGAGCTGTGAGCTCCATTGTTCTGTTCAGAGCTGCTGGGCAGGTACATTTAAGTCTGCTGCAGCAGAACTCTTAACAGTCTTTTTTCCCCATTTGCTCTGTCCCATGAAGGTAGGGCTTTATCTATAAGTTTCTGTCACGGTACTGCCTTTTTTCAGGGCTACTCTGCCCAGTGTGGAGGCAGCCTAGACACAGTCTACCAGCAGAGGCCTTGCTGATCTGCTGTGGTCTCCTCCCAGCCGCCATGTGAACTTCCCTGCAGTCCTGTTTATAGGGGTATAGTTAGAACTGTCTCAGCAATGGTGCTCCGCCTCTGTAATGGCGGACTCTCTCTGTAATGGTGGAGTGCCTCGGCAATGGCTGGCTGCCTCAGTAATGGCAGACTACCTCAGTAGTTGTGGACTGCCTCAGCAATGGTGGACGCCCCATCCTCACAGAACTGGACCATCCTGGGTTCAGCTGTGCTTGCTGTGAAACTCTCAATCCAGAGCATTTCAGATTGCTGGCCTTTGTGGGGGTGGAACTGGCCATGCCTGATCACCCTTCTCCCTGCCTCAGACTCCTTTTTTTTCAGTTGAATGGGTAAGTCTGTCTCCCAGGTGTTCCAGTCAACAGTTGAAATGGTGCCTGGATTTGTGTGAGTTCTTGTGCAGAGACTCACTGCGCCAGCTGAAACAGCCGTGCTGGGGACTCATGGCACTTTTCTGCCTGGGAATCCCCTGGCCTGGCACCATGTTTCAGTCCCCTTTTTTTTCAGTTGAACAGATGACTCAGTCTCCCAAGTGTTCCAGTCACCAGTTGAAAAGGCACCCAGATTTGTGTCAGATTTTGTTGGAGACCTGCTGCGTCAGCTGAAACAGCCATGGTGGAGACTTGTGGCTCTTTTTCACCTGGGAACCTCCTGCCCTGGCTCCCTATTTCAGTCCTCTTTTTATCAATTGAATGGGCAACTCTGTCTCCCAGGTGCTCCAGTCACCAGCTGAAATGGCACCCAGACCCATGTTAGTTTTTGTGCAGAGACCCGCTGTGCTGGCTGAAACAACCATGCTGGAGAATCATGGTGCTCCTCCACCCGAAAATCTCCTGGTCTGTGGGCAATAAACATCCATCTGGAAATGCTGTGACCACTCATCCTCCATGCACTCACTGGGAGCTGCACTCCAGAGCTGCTCCTACTCAACCATCTTGTGAAACACTGCCAAATTGTGTTTTAAAGTGGTTGTTTTCTACACTCCCACATAAAATGTGTCATCTTTCATATTTTGATATCTTTGACAATCTATTTTTGTCTCTCTGTTACAGCTATTCCAGTATCTCATTGAGCTTTTCATTTTCATTTCTCTAAATTAATAATGTTGCATATTTTTACATTTGTTGACAATTTATGTTTTTATTTATAGAAATTTTAAATTCAAGTTCTTTGCACATTTTCAAAATACAAAATTGTCTATTTATTATTGACTTATAAGACTTAGTGATTTGAGCAAGATGGCTGAATCAACACAGCAAGGCAAAAGAGTGGCCACCAAGAGACCAAGATGACTGGCATGCTCTTAACAGATCTTCAGGAGGCAGGCACTGAGAGTGGATGGAGGAAAGACATGAAAGCTGAACTGAAGAATTGGAAGCCAGGAACTCTGCACAGGGCCACAACACAGTAGAATTTATTTCTGGCCCCAATAACTCTGAGAGTTTTACTGGCAAGGAGATACCTGCTTTCCCTAATGGCCTTGTGAATCCCAGGGGCACAGAACCCCTGACCACCATGGAAAATAAATTGAAGGAAGAGCTGCTTAGAGAAGTGATGGGGAAACATGCCAGCCAGTGCAGATCCCAGAGGGTTTGGTGTGTGAGCATCTGTAGTGAAGCTTGTCTAGGGATGTTCATACCCCTAGGCTTAACTGGCTCCCAAAAGAAACTTTAGCCAATGGGGGAATTTTGGACATAAACTCTGCAGGGTAATCTGGCCCATCCAATGGAGCTGTTTTGACCCAAGAACCCCTTAATCTGCTGGAGAGGCTAGCATTCAAATTCAGGAAACACAGAGGACTCTAGGAAGATACTTCACAGGACAATAATCACCAAGACTCATAATTATCAGATTTTTCAAGCCTGAAATAAAAGAAATAATGTTAAAGGCAGCTAAAGAGAAAGTTCAGATAAACCACAGAAAAGCTCATCAGTGCAAAAGTAGACCTCTCTGTAGAAACCCTACAAGCCAGAAGAGACCAAGACAAAGTATTCAACATTCTTGAAGAAAATGAATTCCAATCAGGAATTTCATATCTGGCAAAACTAAGCTTTACAAGTAAAGAAGAAATAAAATCCTTTTAAAAAGGCTCATGCTTAGGAATTTGTTACTGCAAGACATGCCTTACATGAGCTCCTGAAGGAAGCAATAAATATAGAAAGAAACAACCATTGTTATCCACTAAAGAAACACACTGAAGTACACAGACCAGTGACACATAAATAAGTCTGCATGACACACAAACCAGCTGCCATCATCATAACATGATCAAATGCACACATATCAATACTATCTTTGAATG
This sequence comes from Alouatta palliata, assembly GCA_004027835.1. Taxonomy (NCBI): domain Eukaryota; kingdom Metazoa; phylum Chordata; class Mammalia; order Primates; family Atelidae; genus Alouatta; species Alouatta palliata. The sequence continues at coordinate 13,456 of PVKV010027449.1, read as the reverse complement.
TAAATGAGCTGAATGTTCCACTTAAAAGGCACAAGGCAGCAAACTGAATAAAGAACCAAGACCCAATGTTATGCTGTCATTGGGACTTATTTCACATGCAATGACTCCCACAGGGCCAAAATAAATGGATAAATAAATCTGCCAAGCAAATGGAAAACAAAAAGAAAGAACAGGTTGCAATCCTAATTTTAGACAAAACAGACTTTAAACCAACAAAGATTTAAAAAGACAAAAAGACTGCAAAATGGTCAGGCACTAAATTCAACAAAAATATGTAACTACTTTAAATATATGCACACCCAACACAGGAGCACCCAAATTCATAAAGTAAGTTCTTAGAGGTCTTCAAAAAGACTTAGACTCCCACACAATAACAGTGAGAGACACCAACAACCCATTTAAAATATCAAATTATTAAGGCAGAAAATTAAGATATTCAGGATCTAAATGCAACACTTGATCAAATGGATGTGATAGACATCTACAGAACTCTCCACCAGAAACAACAGCATGTAAATGCTCATTGCCACATCACATGTACCCTAAAATCCACCACATAATAAAACAGAAAGCAATCCTCAGCAAATGTAAAAGAATTCAAATTAGGACAACCACTCTCCCAGACCACAGTACAATAAAATTAGAAATAAAGGTTGGGAAAATCAAGATTCAATATAATATGATTATATAAAAATTAAATAACTTGCCTCTGAATGACTTTTGGGTAAATACTGAAATTAAGAAATCAATCAAAAAGTTCTTTGAAACAGTAAGAACAAAGATAAAATATACCAGAATCCCTGAAACACAACCAGGTCAGTCATAATATAATAATTGATGCTGCTACACACTCATGTCAAAAAGTTAGAAAATCTCAATTTAACCACTGAACATAACAACTGAAAGATCTAGAGAATAAAGAGAAACCAACTTCAAAGCTAGCAGAAGACAGAAATAACCAAAATCAGAGCTAAACTGAAAAACATTAGAACACACAAAAAAATCTAAAAGATTAATGAATTGAGGAGTAGATTTTTTAAAATGTTGACTACTAGCTACACTAATAGAGAAAAGACAGACAATCCAAATAAACACAATCAGAAACAACAAAGGGGATATTACCACTGATTCCTCAGAAATACAAATAAATATTAGAGAATATTATGAACACCTTCATGCACAGAAACTAGAACACTAGGAATAAAAGATAAATTCCTAGACACATACACCTTTCCAAGACTGAACCAGAAAGAAATTGAATCCCTGAACAGACAAATAACAAGCTCCAAAATTGAATCAGTAATAAATAGACTACCAATTTTAAAAATCCCAGTAACAGAGGAATTTGCAGCCAAATTCTACCAGATATACAAAGAATAATTTAGTACCATTCCTACTAAAACTATCCCAACAAATTGAGGATAAATGTCTCCTTCCTTACTCATTCTATGAGGCCAGCATCATTTTGATACCAAAACCCGGCAGAAACACAACAAAAAGTAAAACATCAAGCCCATACCTTTGGTGAACCTCGACGCAAACATACTCAATAAAATACTGGCAAACCAAATCCAGCAGCACATCAAAAAGCCTATTCATCAGAATCAAGTAGACTTTTTCCATGGGAAGCAAGTTTGGTTCAACATATGCAAATCAATAAATATGATTGATCATAAAAACAGAGCTAGACAAAAACCTCATGATTATCTCAATAGATGAAGAAAAGGATTGCATTAAAATCCAACACCTCTTCATGTTAAAACTCTGCATCTATTATATATTGAGAAAACATGCCTTGAAAATAAAAGCTATCTATGACAAACACACAGCCAGCATCATACTGAATGGGCAAAACTGGAAGCATTTCTCTTGGAAACTGGCACAAGACAAAGATGCCCTCTCTCACCACTCCTATTCAATATAGTATTGGAAGTCCTGGCCACAGCAATCGAACAAGAGAAAAAAATGAGGGGTATCAAAATAAGAAAAGGAAAATTTAAACTACCCCTGTTTACAGATTGTATTAGTCAGTGTTCTATGAAAGGAGAAAATTAATAGAATATATGTATATATGAAGGGGATATTAGGAGAGTTGACTCACATGATCACAAGGTAAACTCCCACAATAGGCTGTCTGTAAGCTGAAGCAAGAAAGCCAGAATCCCAAAGCCTCAAAAGTAGGAAAGTCAATGCTGCAGCCTTTAGACTGTGGCTGAAGACCTGAGAGACCATAGCAAATCTCTGGTGTAAGTCCAAGTGTCCAAAAGCTAAAGAACTTGGAGTCTGATGTTCCGGGGTAGGAGGCATCCAGCCTGGAAGAAAGACGAAGACTAGAAGACTTAGCAAGTTTCTTCATTCTACTTTCTTCTGCCTGCTTTATTCTAGCCATGCTGGCAGCAGATTAGATATGTCCACCCTGATTGAGGATGGGTCTGCTTCTCCCAGTCCACTAACTCAAAAGTTAATCTCCTTTGGCAATACTCACAGACAAATCCAGGAACAATGCTTTGCATCCTTCTATCCAATCAAGTTGACAATATTAACCATCACAAGTTTACCCCTTGTCAACTTTAACATACACATCTCCTGAAATTATAGATAATCTTCAAATAAAGACAATAATAGCATCATAATTATGCCTAACATAATACAGGTATTCTTCATCCAACTGGAAGTGTAGTAATCCTTAACCTAAATGCTATTACATAAAGTTAGCAACATGTAAATGTTGATATGAAGTCAATAAATGTTATGTCAAATGATAAAGGAGAAAGAAAGGAAATGAAATAAAGATATTTTCTCCATAAGAGTGTATACATGCAGGTGCATGTTCTTCACAAAATAGGAGAAAATACTCATGGTAATTATGAGTATTATTGCAAACATGTCCTTCATAAAATAATCATGGAAATACTCGGTTCTGCAACTGGTCACGTGGTCATAGCTGGTATTAATGACTACCATCTTCTACTACAACTAATTCTGCATTTCCTTCGCCTTCAGCAAGTATTTCAGCAGGCATGGTAATACTAAAAGATGCCCTAAGGGACCTCTTGTATTGCACGCATACTCTTTGTTACCTACATTGCAAAGTAGGAGACTGATTTCAACTTATCAGTCCTAATCAATCACCCCAACCTACACTATAACTGCCTTCTTAGCCTGTTGACTTACAGTAGGAGCCCAAAGTGCCCAGGTGACAATCACAGCTTCCAGTTTAATGGAATCATTGTTGTGACTCCTAATGGCAGCATTCCTCCCTCTGGAACTTAGACCTCTAAGCCAGCAGAACATAATGCCATGGAAACAGAAAGCAAGAATTTTGCTAGTGGATCACTAAGGGTGATGATGAGTGGTGTCACTTCCACTTTCACCCTTTGATTCCTGGACTTGTGGTCCTGGCTATAGGAGAAAGAGTACCATATATTGGATGTTGATTCAGAGCATACATAGCCTTTTGGCGAACTTTGCCCAAGCCCTCCAAAGTGTTGTCACATAGTTGGCATTGTAATTGTGACTTCAAAAGGACATTCCACCATTCTTCCAATTCAACTGCTACAGCAAGATGGGGAACATAAGACCAGTGAACTCCATGAGCATAAGCCCATTGCTGTACTTCTTTAGCTCTAAGGTGAGTGCCTTGGTTAGAAGCAATGTTGTGGCAAATACCATGATGGTGGATAAAACATTTTGTGGGTCCACAGATGGTAGTCTTGGCAGAAGAATTTCATACAGGATAGGCACACCCATATACAGAGTAAGTTTATATTCCAGTAAAGAAAAACTTCTTCCCTTTTCATGATGTAAGAGGTTCAATATAATCAAGCTGTCACCAAGTAGCTGGCTGATTACCCCAAGGAATGGTACCATATTGAGGGCTCAGGGTTGGTCTCTGCTGCTGGCAAATTTGGTACTCAGTGGTGGCTGTAACCAGGTCAGTTTTGGTGAGTGAAAGACTATGCTGCTGGGCCTATGAGTAACCCCCATCCCTGCCACCATGTCCACTTCGTTCATGGTCCTATTGGGCAATCACAGGGATGGCTAAAGAAAGAGGCTGAGTGATGTCCACAGAATGAATAATTCCATTCACTTGATTATTAGAATATTCCTCTATTGAGGTCACCCTTCGGTGAGCACTCACATGAGATACAAATATCTGGACGACTCAGAGATGTCAATTCACATATTTCTTTCCCAAATTTATTTGTCACCACTTTTCCTATCACGTTTCTTCTGAGTCTTTAACTCACCAGCCCAACCATTGGTTACAAACCATGAATCATTATATAATCGTACATGTGGTCATTTCTCCTTCCAAGCAAAATACACAACCAGGTGCATTGCTCAAAGTTCTGCCCACTGGAACGATTTCCCTTCACCACTGTCCTTCAGGGATGTCCTGGAAAGAGACTGCATTGCTACAGTCATCCACTTTTGGGTGATGCCTGCATATTGTGAAGAACCATTTGTAAGCCAGGCACTAGTTTTCTCTTCCTCTGTCAACTTATCATAAAGAACTCTCTATGAGGCCATCAGTGCAAGCCGGGAGAGAGAAGGCAGGGTGGCAGGAATGGAGACTATGAGCATTTGAGCCACTTTCTCATGTAAATTACTTGTGCCTTCAGGACATGCTTGAGCCCTGTCATGCATATACCACTTGCATTTGATGGTGGAATGCTGCTGTGCATGATTTACTTTATGACTAGATGAGCCAGAAAGCACGCTGTTAATGATAGGGAAGTTTGGGCTGTGTGGTCACTTGATAACCCCTAGTCAAACATTCAGTTTCCACCAAATCCCAGTAACATGCCAAGAGCTGTCTCTCAAAAGAAGAGAATTTATCTGCAGAAGATGGCAGGGGCTTGTTCCAAAATCCTACAGGCCTCTACTGTGTTTCCTCTATGGAGACCTGCCAAAGACTCCAAACAGCCTTTCTATCTGCCACTGCAACTTAAAGCACCATTGGATCTGCTGGGTCATATGGCCCAAGTGGCAGAGCATCTTCCACAGCAGCCTGGACTTGTTGCAGGGCCTTTTCCTATACTGAACCCCACTCAAAACTGGCAGCCTTTTGGGTCATTTGATAAATGGGCTGGAGTATCACACCCATCTAAGAAATGTATTGCCTCCAAACTCTAAATAGGCCCTCTAGGCATTGTGCCTTTTTATTGATTGTAGGAGGGGCCAAATGCAGCTATTTATTCTTCACCTTTCCCTGGCATCCAAATGTCTCACCAATAAGTCCAATGTGTTTGCTACTTCTGGCTCACTGGATCCAATCAACATAATGTCATCAATATAATGAAACAGTGATATATCTTGTGAAAGAAAAAAGCAATCAAGATCTGTGTGAACAAGATTATGATACAAAGTCAAAGAGTTGTTCTACCCCTGGGTTAGGACAGAGAAGGCATATTGCAGGCAGTGAAGGTATATTACCAGCTGAAAACAAACTGCTTCTGGTGGGCCTTATGGACCAGAATGGAGAAAAAGGAATTTGCCAAATCCATGGCTGCATAACATACCAGGAGATGTATTAATTTGTTCAAGGACTGAAACCACATCTGGTACAGCATTTGCAATAGGAATCACGTCTTTGTTAAGCTTATGATAATCCACTGTGATTCTTTAAGATCCATCTGTCTTCTACATAGGCCAAATAGCAGAGTTAAACGAGATGAGGTGGAACTCACTACCCCTGCATCTTTTATTTTTGATGGTGGCACTAATGTATTGGGTCCCTCCAGCGATGAATTTTTTTTTTATTTACTGTTTTTCTAGATCTGGGGAGCTCTAATGGCTTCCATTTGGCCTTTACAACCATAATATTCCTCACTCAACCAGTCAGGAAGCCAATGTGGGGATTCTGCCAGCTGCTAAGTATGTCTATGCCAATTATGCATTCTGGCACTGGGGAAATAACTACATAATGAGTCTGGGACACACTGGACCCACTGTAAGTCGGACCTGAGCTAAAACTCTCTTAATTATCTGACGTTCATAAGCCCCTACTTTAACAGAAGGATGATAATGACATTTTAAATGCTCTGGAATCTATATCAGCTCAGATCCAGTGCCCAGCAGTCCCCGAAAAATCTGACCATTTTCTTTCCTCAGTGTATACTTACCCTGGTAAAAGGCCAGAGGTCTTATTAAGGAAGGATGAAAGAAAAATAAACAGTATATTTTTAGTAGTGTAGTAGGGTTATTCCTAAAGGGGACTCAGCCTTCACTTTATTCAAAGTATTCTGGGTTCATAATCTAGTTCAAGTCTGGAAATTGATTGAGGGGCCATAATTCCCAATTTTTGTAATTCTAATTAGTCTTTTGTTTAGTCGACCTGGAAGTTTTCTGCTTATATAAATTAAATAAGAATTCAGTAGGCTTCCTATCAATTTTACTTCTGAAAGCATCGTGATTAATTAGCTTGTGCCAGAGCTCTACATGGGTTCGACTATTCTGATTGTTCCTTTGCTTGTGCTGTCCATTATGGTAACTACACCCACCTTGACTATGACAGTTGAGTGCCACCACTTGGCTACCTCAAGATGCAATTATTCCCACTGCATTTGAATTTTCTAATTGAGTTATTGTGGTCCCCACTGTAGCTCTAGAATACAGGGAAGAGCAACTACAGAGCTCTTCAAAGATGTAGGTGTTTTCTAAAAAATCTGTTTCACAAATTATTGATGAAGAGTATGTCTTCTTGACTGAGGAATGAGATCCAGGTATCTGGGATTCCCTCCCCCTCTGTCATCCACTGTGCATCTCAATAGAAGAGAGAGAAGGCCAGCTGGTGACTCCTAAATCTCCTTCCTGAAAATAACATGCTTGGTCTTGGGGAAACTCTCTGGAAGACACTATTTTTACTTAAAACAATATTGAACCAGAAACCTTTTCACTTGTGAGTCCTAAAACTGTAAACCAGAACCCTTTCATATATGATTCCTAAAACTGTAAACAGAACTTTTCACATGTGAGTCCTAAAACAGTAAACCAGAATCCTTTCATATGTGATTTCTAAAGCTATAAACCTAAGATTTTTCCTTGTGTAACATCTAAAGTATAAACCAATATAAAGACAGAACCTTCCTTTGTTAGATAAGCTGGGCTTTTGGCAAATTACTGCCTGATCTCCTGGCCAAATAAACTCTTCCCTCCTTTATTCAGTGTTCGAGAAATCCATTTCCCGTGGCCACTCCTGCTACATTAATTGAGTTATTGTGGTCCCCACTGTAGATCTAGAATACAGGGAAGAGCAATTACAGAGCTCTTCAAAGATGTAGGTTTTTTCATATAAAATCTATTTCACAAAATATTGATGGAAAGTATGTCTTCTTGACCTCCCCAGCTGGGATAAGTGTGTCTAATGTGACTAATCCACTCTATTATTTTCATCTCCCTAAGCCTTTGGAGCTCTTTCTCTACGTTAAACCAAGAAATATCAGGCATTTCCAATTCACTCGCACTGGGCCATCTTTTGATTTATATTTCAGCTAACTAAGCAAATAAACTCTTAGAACTTTTTAAAATTCCCTGAGCTGCAACATTAAATGCAGGATTCCTGCTCAGTGGGCCAATATCAATAAATTCAGTCTGATCCAACATCATGTTTCTTCCACCATTATCTCACACACTTAATATCCATTCTCATGCCCGTTCTCCAGAGTTAGGCTTATATAAATAAAAAACTCAAGCAGTTCTTTTGGAGTGCAGTCATCCCTTTGTGGGTAACACTCTGAATTTCACCTCTAGGGGCCTGCCGGGACTTTAGTTTCAGGTCTAGAAGCCAACGGGGTTGTTGGGGTGGGTACTGAGGAGAATCAGCATTGTGCTGCTTGGCAACTGCCTCAGGGGAGGCCATCACTATTGCCTCATGAAGTGCCTGGTAATCTCCTCAGACAAAGGTGGAAAAGCTGATAGCAGTGTGTGTGACAGAGGGGATGTTGCCACGACTGGGAGTGGGGAGTTCTGATTAACTCAAAAAGGCTAATCCGAGTTGACACTCTCAGTGTCCCCAGCTTCCTTAGGGTTCTCCCACACATTCCCATTCCAAGTTTTAGGATCCCATTATTTTCCAGTCAATGCCTTCACTTTAACAGCAGACACCTTGTGAGACTGAGTGAGCACCTTTTGTTGCAGGTCTGCCACTCACATGATAAAAGCTTGTGTTTCATTGTCTGCGATTTCAGCTCTTTGTCTCCAGGAAGTAAGACTCTGACTCAGAGCAGTGTTAGAAGACTTGAGGCTTAGTATATGCTTCTGGAGCCAGAAGATAGAATCCTTGATCTCATCCTTTTATTTCATCACTTTGCCTAGCAAACTAGGAGCAACCAACCAACTTCATTATATTTTATGGCATCCACATACATTCAAAAGTATTATGCATAGAGTTACTAAACTCCTTGCCTCTCACACATGGAGAATTAGGAGTACCAAACCACACAAAGGACTATCAGTGTTTTCCTTACTATTCGAAGTAGTATCCTTAGCATTTTGTAGTCTAACCATATTAAGCAGTCAAATCCAGAAACCCCAAAGCCAACTAAAAAATCCATCATTAAAATTCTGTTTCTTTGGCTCCACTCCTGGTACCAAATTTTGTATGAGAGTTTTCTAAAGAAATGGAACTAATAGAGGTATATATAAAGGGGAGTTTATTAGGATAACTGAAGCACAAAATCACAAAGTGAAATCCCATAATAGGCTGTCTGCAAGCTGAAGAGCAAGGAAGCTGGTTCAAGTCCCAAAACATCAAAAGTAGGGAAGCAGTCTGTGATTGAAGTCCCGAGAGCCCCTGACAAATTCCTAGTGTAATTTCAAGAATACAAAAGCTGAATAGTTTGGAGTCTGATGTTTGAAGGCAGGAAGCACTCAGCCTGGGAGAAAGATGAAGGCAGGAAGACTTGACAAGTCTGTTCATTCCACTTTCTCCTGCCTGCTTTATTCTAACCATACTGGCAGTTGATTAGATGATGCCCACCCAGATTGAGGGTATGTCTACCTCTGCCACCCCACTGACCCAAATTGTAATCTCTTTTGGTGACACCCTCACAGACACACTCAGAAATGATACTTCTCATCCTTCAATTCAATTATATTGACACAATATTAACCATCACCCAGATGACTAAATTCTGTATCTAGGGAACCTATCATCTCAGCCCCAAAGGTTCTTATGCTGATAAACAACTTCAGCAAACTTTCAGAGTACAAAATTAATGAACAAAAATTACTATTAATTTCTATATATCAACAATGATAGAGCTGAGAGCCAAATCAGAAGAAATGCAATCTTATTTACAATTGCCACAAATAGAACAAAATACTTAGGAATACAGGTAACCAGGAAGGTGAAAGATTTCTACACAGAGAACTAGAAAACACTACTCAAATAAGTCAGATAAAGCAAACATGCAAAAAAATTTTCTATGCTCATAAATGGGAAGAATTAATATTGTTCAAATGGGCATACTGCCCAAGCAACTTACACAATAAATGCTATTCCTGCCAAAATACTAATGACATTCTTCATAGAAATACAAGTAACTATGTTAAAATTTATTTGAAGCCAACATATAGCCTGAATTGTTAGTGCAATCTTAAGCACAAAAAATAAAGTTGGAGGCATCAATCTACCTAACTTTAAAGTCTCTCATAGGGCTTAATCAAAGCAGACACATAGAGCAACCAAACAGAACACAGAGACCAGAAATAAGGCCACACACAGCTATCTGATATTCAACAAACTGACTAATACAAACCATGGAGAAAGGGCTTTCAATTCTATAAATGGGTCTTGGATAACTGACTAGACATATGCGGAAGATTGAAACGGATTTTTTTTCCTTACACCAGACGACACAAAAATTAACTCAAGATGTATTAAAGACTTAATGGCAAAACCCCAAACTATAAACACCCTGACAGACAACCTAGGAAATACAATTTTGGACATAGAAAGAAGAAAATAATTTTATGACAAAGATGCCAAAAGCAATGGCAACCAAAGCAAAAATTGAGAAATGAGATCTAATTGAACTTAAAAATCTTCTGCACAGCAAAATAAATTAACAACAGAGTCAATAAAAGATCTTTAGAATGGGAGAAAATTTTTTGCAAACTGCATCTGACAAATATCCAATATTCAGCATCTCTAGGAAACTTAAATTTACAATAAAAACAAACAACCCCATTAAAAAATGGGCAAAGACCATTCTCAGTAGAAGAGATACATGTACTCAACAAGCATATAAAAAAGGTCAACGTAACTGATGATTAAAAAAATGCACAAATCAAAACCACAATGAGATACCATCTGACACTGGTCAGAATGACTACTATCAAAAAATTAAAAATGACTGGTGCTGGCGAGGTTTTGGAGAAAATGGAACATTTACACATTGTTGGTGGTAATATAAATTACATCAAACATTGTGAAAATGTGCAGCAGCATGGCCATTCCTTAAAACCTAAAAACAGAACTATCATTCAGTCCTGCAATTTTGTTACTAGGTATGTATCCAAAGGAATAAAAATGGTTCTGTTATAAAGGCACATGTATGTGTATGTTTACTGCAACACTATTCACAGTGGCAAAGATTTGGAATCAACATAAATGCCTAGCAATGGTGGATTGGATAAAGAAAATGTGATATATATATATATACCATTGACTACTATGGAGACATAAAAAGGGATGATTTCAAGCCCTTTCCAGGGACATGAATAAAAGCTTGAAACCATCATTCTCAGCAAACTGACCCAGGAATAGAAGACCAAACACCGCATGTTCTCACTCATAAGTGGGTGTTGGACAATGAGAACACATGGACACAGGGAGGGGAACATCACTAACTAGGGCCTGGCAGGAGGTGAGGGCTAAGGGAGGGATAGCAGGGGGTGGGGGATAGGGGAGAGATAGCTAATGCAGATGAGGGGGTGATGGGTGAAATGCCTAATGTAGATGACGGGGTGATGGATGCAGTGAACCACCATGGCAAGTGTGTGCTCATATCCTTTGCTTACTTTTTGATGAGGTTGTTTCTATCTTGCGGATTTATTTAAGTCCTTTGTAGATTCCAGATATTTGACCTTTGTCAGACGAAAAAGTTGCAAAAATTTTCTCCCATTCTGTAGGTTGCCTGTTCACTCTGATGATAGTTTCTTTTGCTGTGCAGAAGCTCTTTAGCTTAGTTAGATCCCATTTCTTAATTTTGGCTTGTGTTGCCATTACTTTTTGTGTTTTAGTCAGGAAGTCCTTGCCTATGCCTATGTCCTGAATGGTATGGCCTAAGTTTTCTTCTAGAGTTTTTATGGTTTTAGGTCTTACATTTAAATCTTAAATTCGTCTGGAGTTAATTTTTGTATAAGATGTAAGGAAGGGATCCAGTTTTAACTTTCTGCATATGGCTAGCCAGTTTTCCCAACACCATTTATTAAATAGGGAATCCTTTCCCCATTGCTTGTTTTTGCCTTGTTTGTCGAAGATCAGATGGTTGTAGATGTGTGCCATTACTTCTGAGGCCTCTGTTCTGTTCCATTGGTCTATATCTCTGTTTTGGTACCAGTAACATGATGTTTTGATACTGTAGCCTTTGTAGTATTCTTTGAAGTATAAAATCCCCTCATTTTTTTGTATAGTGTTTTTTGAAGAAAGAAATATTTTGTTTTTTTATTGTTATTATTGAGACAGGGTCCTGCTGTGTCAATTGGGCTGGAGTATAGTGGTGTGATCTCAACTCACTGCAGCCTCCACCTTCTGGATTTAAGCGATTTTCATGTCTAAGCCTCCTGAGTAGCTGGGATTACAGGCATGTGCTGCTGTGTTCAGCTAATTGTTGTATTTTTAGTAGAGATGGGGCTTCACCTTGTTGCCCAGGCTGGTCTCGAACTCCCAACTTAACGTGATTCACCTGCCTCAGTCTCTCAAAGTGCTGGGATTACAGATGTGACCTCCATGCATAGCCTGAATAAAGAAAGTTTTCAAACTTGAGAGAGTACAATTCATAATTTTGTATTGTTCTTCAGGTGTAACATGTAATAAAAAACCTATTACCTAATATGCAATTTAAAATCTTATTCAAGTCTCTAAGACATCTATAGTTTTATTTCTTACATATCTTTATGTATGTAATTTATTTTCAGTATTGTTTGTATGATTTGATTCCTGGGTTCAACTTGCTCCTTTTTCTTGTGAAATTTTTACTCAGCATGATTTGTTGAAAACACTTCTTTCCCCATAGAAATTTCTTGATATCTTGATCAAAACTAATTTACCATTCATAAAAGTGCTTATTACTAAACTTTTAAATCCATTCCATTGACTTAGATAAATCTGCCTTTCTTTAGTACCATATTTTCTTGAATACTGTTACTTTGTAGTCAGAATTGTTATTGAAAAACATGAGAAATCAAATTTTGTTTCTATTTTCAAGATTATTTTGGGTATTCAGTATTTTTTGCATTTTTATACAAATTTTAAAATAAGATTGTTACTTTTATAAAATGACAGTTCAGAATATGAGAAGATGGCATTAAATTTTTTATTAATTTGAGGAGTAGTGTGATTTTAATAATATCATATCCTTGAAAATTAGACTTTTAACAATTCAGATTTTTTTTTTTTTGCTTTTTGTTAGCTTTATTCATAAATGGTTCTTTCTGATATAATTAGAGTGGAATAGTTTTTCTAATTATATTTTCAGATTACTTAAACCAAGTATATTCAATTGTAACTAAATTTTATATGTTGCTTTCGTATCTTTTTGCCTTGCTGAACTCATTTAGTTGTTCTGCTAAATTTTAACAAATTTCTTAGACTTTTACGTACAAATTTACAAAGAATAAAAAGCTTCAGCTTCTTTTCCAATTAGGAGTATTTTATTTATGTTTCTTACATAATTTATCTGGGGAACAACACTAGTTTAAGTTCAACAGAGTGGTAAAAGTTGACATTCTTGTCTCATTGCCATACTTTGAGGTGCAACACCCAGGCCTTTATCATTAAGTATATTAGCTATAAAATTTTATAGATTCTCTAGTTCTAGGAAGTTTCCTTTGATTTCTAGTTTGCTAAGGGTTTTATAATGAATTAATGAATGTTGTGTTTGTCACAAACTTTCCAGTGTCTATTGAAAGAATTATTTCATATTCTTTATTCTATAATATTGTATACTGTATTCGTTAATTTTTGGATATGAAGCCTACATTGCATTTGTACATTATATTTTGTTATAATCTGTAAAAATTTTTATATGTTTGTTTTTTTCTTGTAAATCTGTTTCAGTTCTTTGTAGATTCTGGATATTAGCCCTTTGTCAGATGGGTAGACTGCAAAAATTTTTTCCCATTCTGTTGGTTGCCGATTCACTCTAATGACTGTTTCTTTTGCTGTGCAGAAGCTGTGGAGTTTGATTAGGTCCCATTTGTCTATTTTGGCTTTTGTTGCCAATGC
>PVKV010027448.1:10655-26495 GCA_004027835.1 Alouatta palliata | reverse complement strand
TGCCTGTCCCTGTGCGGGCCCCCGGAGCACCCCATTCTGGTGTCTGTTCCTCCTGCAGGGCCCCGAGCACCCCAATCCTGGAAAGCCATTCACTGCCAGAGGGTTTCCCCGCCAGTGCTACCTTCCAGACAATGCCCAGGGCCGCAAGGTAAGCGCCACCACATGCCCCAGGGATGGACAGGGCCCTGACCAGGCAGCAGGACACCAGGCACCACACCTAGCTCTGCTTCTGCAGCGGAGGACAAAGGACAGGCTGAGGCCAGGCCAGGTATCTGCTGCTCCCTTCTGGTGACCCGCTGTCGGTACAGGAAGGGCAGCTGGGACCTCACAGAGTCTTGAGGGAGGAGAGGCCATCGCCTTCCAGCACCCTGCTGGGCAGAGTCAGGAGCTCCTGGGAGTCAGAGTGTGACAGGGAAGGACCAGGGGCCATGTGAGACGAGGTGACCAAGGAAGGCCGGAGCTGTTGTGTCCACACTGAGACCTGAATAGGACTTTTTGGCTGCAGAGAAGGCCAGGGATGAGCCTTCGAGGCAGGCAGAGCAGCTGGTGAGGAGGGTGGGAGCCCGTGGTGAGGGTGCGAAGGCAGAGCTGCCTCCCAGCCAGCCCCGGAGCGGAGCCACAGGAGGTGGGGCTGCGGATGGAGCTTTGGAAAAGCTGGGATGGGCTTGAAGTGGTGGAGCTGGAGGCGGGGAGAGGGCAGGGAGGCCTGGATTCCACCAGAGAGGGCGGGCGGGCGGGCGGGCGCTCATCCAGCACGGGCTCTGGAAGCAGGGAGGACTCGAGCATGGCGCCTGGGCATTGGGACCAAACAGATGATGGCGGTGCTGGGCACCGAAGCAGGGTGGGTGGGGTGGGCTGGAGCACGCCCAGGCTCACATGGGATCCTGATGTGCTGTTCAGTGGGTAGTTTTGGGGTCCCCGTGGATGGGGTGAGTGCCAGGGACTGGATGAGGTCACCCGGGAGGGACTGGAAGGGAGGAACATGGTGCCAGCCTGTGCCTGCTCATGGAGCCCTTCTCCTTCTCACTCCCCATCCCCTCCTTCCTCCTCTTCCTCTTCCCCCTCCTCCCCGGCAGGTCCTGGAGCTCTTGAAGGTGGCCTGGAAGAGGCGGCTCATCTTCACAGTGGGCACGTCCAGCACCACGGGCGAGACGGACACAGTGGTGTGGAACGAGATCCACCACAAGACAGAGATGGACCGCAACGTGACGGGCCACGGCTACCCCGACCCCAACTACCTGCAGAACGTGCTGGCTGAGCTGGCCGCCCAGGGGGTGACCGAGGACTGCCTGGAGCAGCAGTGACCTCTGGCCCCAGCACACCTGCCTTGGGTGCCCGCCCTGCTGCCCGATGGCTGACTGGGTGGGCAGGCGGAAGTGCCCGGCCCGAAAGGCTGGGAGGTTTGTTGGAGGTGTGGGGTGCGCCCCACTTGAAGCCAGGGCTCCACCCTGCCTGCCTCGTCCTCCTCCTCCCCTCCGGGAATTGGGGAGCCCTGGGCAGTGGTACTCGTGAGGGCTTAAGATGCAGCTACCTCAGTGCACGGGGCCCATCTGTCCTCCGGGGGCTGCTTCAGGCCCGCGGTGCTCAGGGCCTAGCATGGGGCGAGTAGATACTTCCCCAGCCTGGGTGGGCGTGGGTTCTGGGTCAGCTTCTTTTACCTCAGTCTTGTTTGCAATAAATGCTCTATAGCCAAAGCTAGAAGGTCCTGGGGGGATGTGTGCGTGCATGTGTATGCATGTGTGCAAGTGCGTGTGTGCCCCCCCACACTTCCTGCATCGAAGCCGGAAGGGGGCCCGGGGGTTCATCAGCTCACATTTGATAACTGAAGAACAGGCTGCAGGGAGGCGTGGAGGAGCCCGTGGTGCTGAGCTGTGCTGCCGCGACGTGCCCTGCACTGATCTCCCTGCCGTGTGCCGTCCTCCATCCCTGTGCCAAGGGCTGTCACCCCAGAGCACCAGCTGTCACCTTTGTGTCCCTGAGGTTGTGGTTTACAAAAAGCCATTCACTTAGGGTGGGAGCTGCTGTCTCTGTTTTACTGATGTGGAAGCAGGTTCAAAGGTGCAATGACTTGAACCAGGTATGGTGATACATGCCTGTTATCCCAGCTACTCAGGAGGTCGAGAGAGGAGGCTCACTTTAGGCCAGGAATTTGAGACCAGCCTGAACAAAATTGCAAGACCTTATCTCAAAAAAAAAAAAAAAAAAAAGACCAGGCAAGGTGGTGCATGCCTCTAATCCTAGCACTTTGGGAGGCCGAGACAGGTGCATCGAGGTCAGGAATTCGAGACCATCCTGGCCAACATGGCAAAACCCCATCACTAGTAAAAATACAAAAATTAACTGGGCATGGTGTCGACACCTGTAATCCCAGCTACTCAGTAGGATGAGACAGGAGAATCACTTGAACCCGGGAGGTAGAGGTTGCAGTGAGCCGAGACTGCGCCACTGCACTTCAGCCTGGGCAACACAGCGAGACTCTGTCTCCAAAAAAAAAAAAAAATTAGCCAGGCATGGTGGCACCTGCCTGTAGTCCCAGCTATCAGGAGGCTGAGGCGGGAGGATCACTTGAGCCCAGGAGTTCAAGGCTGCAGTGAGCTGATTGTACCACTGCACTCCAGTCTGGGCAACAGAGCAAGACCCCATCTAAAATAATAAAATGACAAAAGATTTAATACTTGGCTAGGCAGGTGGAATCCAGGCCAGAGTTGATCTGACACCATTCTCAAAGTGCTAATTCTTGACCCTCTTGGAAGGAGGATCAGATGTCCCCAGTCAAGATCTTGCTGTCTGTCCGGGAGGAGTAGTTTGGGCCTGGGTCCAGAGGGAAAGTAGGACCACCTCATTCATGACAATGGAAGCAGGGGCACTGTGGTCTTGCTGAGCCCCTTTCTTGGTTAAAAAATCTATTTTACAACATGTTGGTATAATGACAAATATGTTAATGTATACTAGAGGATTTTTTTTTTTTTTTTTTTTTTTTTTTTCCTGAGATGGAGTCTCGCTCTGTCACCCAGGCCGGAGTGCAGTAGCACAATCTCGGCTCACTGCAACCTCCACCTCCCTGGTTCAAGCAATTCCCCTGCCTCAGCCTCCCAAGTAGCTGGGATTACAGGTGCATGCCACCACGCCTAGCTAATTTTTGTATATTTTAGTGGAGACAGAGTTTTCCATTTTGGCCAGGATGGTCTCAATCTCCTGACCTCATGATCTGCCCGCCTTGGCCTCCCAAAGTGCTGGGATTACAGTGTGAGCCACCACACCCGGCCGTACTAGAGGATTTTCTTTCACCTAAAGGTTCATTTTTTTCCCTTCTGATTTTAAAAGAAATAAAAAATGTTTGTGTGCTTGTATAAATAGTCTGGGCCCAGGGCACCATGCCTAATGGTAAGTTGGTCCAGGAGAAAAAAAAAGGGCAGTGAGGCCTCCCTAGAAGACCCCAGCATAGCTGGACCCCAAAACTGTTTGGTTCCACATTTGATTTGTTATGTTTTTGAGATGGAGTGTCGCTTGTCATCCAGGCTGGAGTATAGTGGCACGATCTCAGCTCACTGCAACCTCTGCCTCCCAGGTTCAAGTAAGTGGCTCTCCTGCCCCAGCCTCCTGCGTAGCTGGTACTATAGACACTCGCCACCACGCCCAGCTAATTTTTGTATTTTTAGTAGAGACAGGGTTTCACCCTGTTAGCTAGGCTGGTCTTGAACTCCTAACCGCATGTGATCCTCCCACCTCAGCCTCCCAAAGTGCTGGGATTACAGGTGTGAGCCACCGTGCCCAGCCTGGTTCAACATTTGAGACTCTGTACTGAGACTCGCACTGCCTGTGAGTGCAGGAGTTGGGGTAGGCACCTGAGCCTTGAGTGCTCCTCCTCGAAAGGATTTTGAGGATGAAGATAGGAGAAAATCTTTTCAAATAGCATATCTGATAAGGGTCTACTATCCAGAATATATAAAGAAACCTTAGAACTCAACAATAGGCCGGGCACGGTGGCTCATGCCTATAATCCCAGCACTTTGTGAGGCTGAGGTGGGTGATCATCTGAGGTCAGGAGTTTGAGACCAGCCTGACCAACATGACAAAACCCCTCTCTACTAAAAATACAAAAATTAGGCTGGACATAGTCGCTCACACCTGTAATCCTAGCACTTTGGGAGGCCGAGGTGGGCGGATCATGAGATCAGGAGATTGATACCATCCTGGCTAACACGGTGAAACCCTATCTCTGCTAAAAATACAAAAAAATTAGCCGGACATGGTGGCATGCACCTGTAGTTCCAGCCACTCAGAAGGCTGAGGCAGGAGAACTGCTGGAACCCAGAAGGCAGGGGTTGTAGTGAGCTGAGATCGCGCCACCGCACTCCAACCTGGGTGACAGAATGAGACTCTGTCTCAAAAAAAAAAAAAAAAAAAAAAAAAAAAAACTAGCTGGGCATGGCGGTGGGCGCCTATAATCCCAGCTACTCCGAGGCTGAGGCAGGAGAATTGCTGGAACCCAGAAGGCAGGGGTTGCAGTGAGCTGAGATCGCACCACCGCACTCCACCCTGGACTTCGTCTCAAAACAACAACAAAAACCTCAACAAAAAGACAACCCAATTTAAAAATGGGCAAAGAACTGGAACACATGTTCCTCCAAAGAAGATAAATGACCAGTAAACACATGAAAAGATGCTTGATGGGCCAGGCGCAGTAGCTCACTCCTGTAATCCCAACACACTGGGAAGCCAAGGCAGGTAGGATCACCTGAGGTCAGGGGTTCAAGACCGGCGTGACCAACATGGTGAAACCCCATCTCTACTAAAAATACAAAAATTAGCTGGCATGGTGGTGGGCACCTGTAATCTCAGCTACTTGGGAGGCTGAGGCACAGAGAATTGCTTCAATCCAGGAGTCGGAGGTTGCAGTGAGCTGAGGTGGCTCCACTGCACTGGGCAAAAAGAGCGAAACTCCTCAAAAAAAACAAAGACAATATTCATTAAGAAAATGCAAACAAAATCACTACATACCTAATCCCACTGGATAACTAATCCCAGCCTCATCCTTTGGGAGGTAGAGGCAAGAGGATCTAGAAGCCAAGAGTTTGAGGCCAGCCCGGGCAACACAGTGAGACTCTGTCTCTAAATAATAGAAATTAGCCAGGCATGGTGGAGTGTACCTGTGGGCCAAACTACTTGGAAGGTTGAGGCAGGAGGATCGCTGGAGCCCGGGAGGCTGAGGCAGCAGTGAGCTATGGTCACGCCACTGCACTCCAGCCTGGGCAACAGAGTGACACCCTGTCTCAAAAATTAAAACTTAGACTGGACACAGTGGCTCACGCCTGCAATCCCAGCACTTTGGGAGGATCAGGTGGGCGGACCACGAGGTCAGATCAAGACTATCCTGGCCAACGTGGTAAAACCTCATCTCTACTAAAATACAAAAAATTAACCAGGTATGGTGGCTCATGCCTGTAGTCCCAGCTACTCAGGAGGCTGAGGCAAGGGAATCACTTGAACCTAGGAGGCAGAGGTTGCAGTGAGCCAAGATTGCGCCATTGCACTCCAGCCTGGTGACAGAGCAAGACTCCATCTTAAAAACAAACAAACAAACAAAACAAACCATGAGATCCACACTAGACCCATGACGAAGACTGTACTAAAATAAAGCAATGTTGGAGAGGATGTGGAGAAATGGAACCCTCATCCGATGCTACTGGGAATGTAAAATGCAGCCACTTTGGCAAATAGACCTTCAAAAAGCAGCGATAGCATAGGGCCACAGTTCCGCTCCTAGGTATATACTCAAAATGTGCCCACAGAGGCCTGCACACACATGCTCTGGGCAGGATTGTTAGCCCCAAAGTGGAAAAAACCAAATGATGCAACCACTGATGAATCAGAATGTGCTACGTTCAGGGGATGGAATATTACTCAGCCATGAAAAGGAAGGAGGCACTGAGGTGGAGGAGGAACCTTCAAAAGGTAAAAGAAGCCACACACAAAAGGTCACATTGTGGGACTGCATCCTATGAAATGCCCATTATGGGCAAATCCATGGAAACAGGAAGTAGCTCAGTGGTTTAGACTGTTTAATGGGTGTAGTGTTTCATTTTGGGGAGATGAGAAGTTTCTGGAATTGGTGATGGTTGCACAACCTTGTCAATATACTAAAAGCCAGTGGGCGCTGTGGCTCACGCCTGTAATCCCAGAACTTTGGGAGGCTGAGGCAGGAGGATCCCTTGAGCCAGGAGTTCAAGATCAGTCTGGGCAACATAGTGAGACCCTGTCCCTACAAAAAATATATTTGTATTATTATTTTTTTGAGACAAGAGTCTCACTCTGTCACCCAGGCTGGAGTGCCAGGGGCGTGATTTCGGCTCACTGCAAACTTTGCCTCCCGGGGTCAAGCAATTCTCCTACCTCAGCCTCCTGAGTAGCTGGGATGACACCAGTAGCCAGGCACCTGCCACCATGCCTGGCTAATTTTTGTATTTTTGGTAGAGGAGGGTTCACCATGTTGGCCAGGCTGGTCTCGAACTTGTGACCTCAAGTGACCTGCCCGCCTCAGCCTCCCAAAGTGCTGGGATTACAGGCGTGAGCCACCACGCCCAGCCTCAAGAAATACATTTTTAAAAATTAGCCAGGCACAGTGGCTGACGTCTGTAATCCCAACACTTTAGGAGGCCACGGTGGGAGGATTACTTCATCCTCTCTGGAGTTCGAGACCCGCCTTGACAAAATTGTGAGACCCTGTTTCTACAAAAAATATATTTTAAAAAATTGACCAGGGTGCTGGGCACAATGGCTCATGCCTGTAATCCCAGCACTTTAGGAGGCCAAGATGAGTGGATCACTTGAGGTCAGGAGTTTGAGACCAGCCGGGCCAACATAGTGAAACCCTGTCTCTACTAAAATAGAAAAATTAGCTGGGCGCGGGACATTCACCTGTAATCCCAACTACTTAGGAGGCTGAGGCAGGAGAATCGTCTGAACCCAGGAGGCAGATGTTGCAGTGAGCCGAGATTGCGCCACTGCGCTCCAGCCTGGGCGACGAGCGAAGCTCCATCTCAAGAAAAAAAAAAAAAAAAAGAAAAAGAAAAATAGACACATAGTGAGTGCCAAATCCCGGGAGGAGTGTCAGTGGCGGGTGTGTCAGCTGTCCAGGGCTCTGCAGTCCTTTCTCTGAATCCAAGTTCTTCTTCCTTTGGATGGGGAACCGAGGCTGCCACCTGGGAGAAGAGCAGGGCTCTCCTCATGGAGGGCAGGGCCAGCGCGTTGTGACGGAACTGGGGCTGGGCAGGTTGGGGCTGCCCGATGCTCCCCACTCCTGACTCTGGGTGGGGACAGAAGGCCAGAGGGAGGCTCCTGGCACCTGGAGCGCAGGAATCTCAGACATGCGGTCCTCAGCCCAAGTTTCCAAAACCCAGGCCCTCCTCCCCAGGGCCAAGAGACTGGGAGGGGCCCCAATCCAGGCTCTGGGATGGCCTGGCTGGCATCTGGGGGTCCAGTGGCCCCTCTCCCTCGGCCCTGGCAGCGCCTGCCTCCCACCAGAGCCTCCCAGCTCCTCCCTGCTTCGGGCTGGACTGGGAGGAAGGGGGTGGGGTGTGCTTACATGCACAGGTCTTTCCTGCCCCTGGGGCAGCCTGATTAACCAGCTTCTCCAGGGCGGGGTGCAGCCTGAGGCAGCCAGACCAGTCCCTGAGCCTCTTGGGTGCTGGCAGTGTCATGGGGCTCCCCCAGGGGCACCCTCACCTAGGGCTACAGGTGCTTCTCCTCACAGCGCTCAACTGTCTCCGGCCCAGCCTGAGCCTGGGTGAGTAGGGGTCCCTGATGGACACGGCCAGCCAGACCCAAGGGGCAGGAGGCCCTGCTGGAGTGATCAGAACCTGGGAACCCACCCCCTCCAATTGGGAGAGGCAGTCCCAGGGACCCCCATGCCCACCTCCATAGCTCACCTTTTGTCCCCCATGGCTACAGAGCTGGTCCCCTACACTCCACAAATAACAGCCTGGAACCTGGAAGGGAAGGTCACAGCCACCACTTTCTCCCTGGAGCAGCCTCGCTGTGTCTTCGATGAGCATGCCGACACCAGCGACACAGTCTGGCTCGTGGTGGCCTTCAGCAATGGTGCGAGGACAGCTGTGGGGCCTGGGTGAGGGTGACGGCTGAGTAGAGTGGTGGGCCCTCAGAGCCCCTCACCAGCAAGCACTTTCAATGATGAGAGCCTTTGGGGGCCTTTGGGAAAGCAGGTGTGGATGAATTGGGCTTTATCCCAAGGAGTAATGTGTATTGAAAAATAGACACATAGCGCTAAATCCTGTGAGGAGTGTAAGTGGTGGGTTTGTCAGTTGTCAAGGGCTCTGCAGCCCTTTCTCTGAATCCAAGTTCTTCCTTTGGACGGGGAGCCCAGGCTGCGACCCGGGAGGCTGTGGGCTCATCGGGGGCAGGGCTGGCACGCTGCAGCTGGGGCTGGGGCTGGGCAGGTTGGGGCTGCTCGATGCTCCCCACTCCTGACTCTGGGTGGGGACAGAAGGCCAGAGGGAAGCTCCCCTTAAGGGGTGACAAAGTGGACTGTGGGTCTAAACTGCCTCTAGGGGCCCTGAGGGAGGAGGTGGCATGGGGAGGTCAGGGCTGGAGGGCGGGCAAACACAGAATCCCCACTCATCAGGACAGAGCCGATCTCACCCCCTCACCCCCATCTGTTCTCTCATCCTGCAGCCTCCAGGGGCTTCCAGAACCCAGAGACACTGGCTAACATCCCGGCCTTCCCACGGCTGCTGACCGATGGCCACTACATGACACTGCCCCTGTCCCTGGACCGGCTGCCCTGTGACGACCTCACAGTGGGCAGCGGAGGCGTCTCCGTGCTACGGGTGGGCCATGATCACGGCTGCCACCAGCAGCCCTTCTGCAACTCGCCCCTCCCTGGCCCTGGACCCTATCGGTGAGTGGTTCCCCCTCCCAGGGCCCTGGGAATGGGGCCGTGCTTGGGGAGGAGGCGTTGCTGGGACAGGCATGCTCTCTCTAGCATCTTCCCAGGGGTCCCCGGCGCTGGTCCTCCCCTTTGCAAGCCCAGGCTCCCTCCTTCCACTGAAGAGTCAGTAACAGTGCTCACCCCAGCTGGGGCCGGGCAAGTCCCAGGAGGAGGAGGAGGAGGGCGCCTCAGGGCGGCGGGATCTTAGTTGAGGTGGGAGGGGGCAGCTTCCCCGAAGTCTAGACCCCCGGTCCCTCCCACGGGCAGATCTGGCAGGAAACTCAGAGGCTGAGTTCAGACCCAGTCCCGTGAGTATGAGGCAGGGAGCAAGAGAGGTGGCTCCCACCCTAACAGATGAGGAAACTGAGGCACAGAAGCCCAAGTGGCCTGGAAAGGTCGGGGTGACACTGGGATGGGGAAGCAGGCAGTGTATCCAGGTCAGGACTCTCCTGCCACAGGGGAGGCGGGGTGGCCTCAGGGACACCAGGCTCAGGGGAAGCCAGGAAGGCAGGGCGTGGTGAGGCTGGAACAGCACCCTGGTCCACCCAGCCCCCTCTGCCCTCTCACCCACCCTCCAGGTCCACCCTCTGCCCTGCCTGCCGGCCCTGGCTCAGCTTCCAGCTCCAGGCGCCACCCCCTCCCCTGAAGCCACTCTTTTCAATGCCAACCTGCCGGGTCCTTCCCCGCTGCCCAGACCTTCCAGAGCTCCCAAAGACACACAGGGAGGTCCTCTTCAGGGCTCCTGCTGCCCTTGGTCCTCGGGCTGCTGGTGACTGAGTCCCGACCCGCCCCCCTGCCCGTCATACCTCCGGGCCTTTGCAGGGACCCTGCTTCTATGGGGGACCCTCACTCCCCTCCTTCCCTGGTCTCATCGACACCCCTCTGGGAAGCCTGGGACCCCTGCCCCATGTGCCCTGCTAAGCCACCTTCCCCTGTTCTTTTGACTTGTGACATTTGGGAACCGGGCCCCTAAACCAGCATCCCCGGCCCCGATCTGGTGTCTGGAGAGCAATACTCAGGGTTTTGGGGGCTGGTGGTGCAGGCCAAATGGCCAGAGACATCTCAGGGGGTTCTCAGAGCAGGGCCAGGCCACAGGCCGCTCCCGACAGGCACCCCGACTCCACATCCATGGGGGGTGCCCAGAGGAGCTGCCTGAGGCCTGGCCCTGCCCAGGGAGGTCCTGGCCTCTGAGTCTCCCCCCTCCCCCTGCACTGCCTCCTGTCCCCAGCGTGAAGTTCCTCCTGATGGACACCAGGGGCTCACCCAAGGCCGAGACCAAGTGGTCGGACCCCATCACTCTCCACCAAGGTAGCGCTGGGCGGGAGGGGCACCCTGGTTTCTGTCTGCTCCCAGCGGACTCACCCATCTCTCTGGGCCACCTCGTCACCTCTGCTGAGCTGGCCACACTCCTGCTCGCACAGGGCTAGGGACCTGGAGGCCGTGTCCAAGTCGGGCCTAACCCCCAACAGAACCTCATGCTGAGGGAGTGGGGCACTGAGCCAGCCCCATCGGCGGGGGCGCCAGCTCTGCCCATCACCAAGCGTTTGCCAACCCTTGGGCTCCAGCCATGTCGTGGGCAGATACAGCCTCCCGCTCCTGTAGGGAGTCAGCCTATGTCAGCCCCTGCTGGGAGGGAGGAAGAGGGTGTGGAGGAGACCACAGTCAGGATTGGGGCTGGCTGGGGAGGGAGGCAGCTTGGTTCTGAGCAGACCCCAAGGGGCAGGCGTGAATGTACCAGGCCCAGGGAATTTCTAGTGCTATGGCCTGAGTGTTGGGTGTGGGGATCTCCTGGGAGGCGGCTTCAGAGGTCAGGAGGTGTGAGGTGGGAATCTTGTCATCTGATAGCCTTGATGAGCAGGCAGTGGCCGCGTCAGCCCCGAGGTCTGCAGCCACTCTGGTGGGAGCAGCCTAGAAGGTGAGAGCAGAGGGGAGGCTGTGGTCCAGGCTGGCAGCTCACAGATGCTGTGCCATCCCGAGGAAGAGGGACGGGGGCGGGCTCAGGGAGTGCCTGGGGATATGAGACAGCCAGGCCTTGAGGCTGGACAAGCATGGGTGGGGAGGGAGTGAGGGAGGAGGTGACAGCCAGCCCTGGGTCGAGGGGCAGCCCCTCTGAGCAGCTGCTGTGTGTGCAGGGAAGACCCCCGGTTCCATCAACACCTGGCCAGGGCAGCAAAGTGGCGGAATGATCGTCGTTACCTCCATCCTCTCTTCTCTGGCCGGCCTCCTGCTCTTGACCTTCTTGGCAGCCTCCACCACACGCTTGTGAGTGGGGACACCCATTCGGGCCCCTCTTCCACCGAGAACCCTTTCTGTCGAACTGGTCCCAGTGTGGAAGCCCTCCAGGTGCGCCGTGGGGTCTGTTTTATTTTTAGTAGAGACGGACTTGCTGCGTTGCTCAGGCTGGTCTAGAACTGCTGGGCTCAAGTGATCCTGCTGTCTTGGCCTCTCAGAGTGTTGGGATTACAAGCATGAGCCCCCTTGCCCAGCCCCCTGCTATGGTTTCAAGCTGGGCAGTGCCCTTCCCAGGGCCTGTGCAGGGAATTCCCACCCTGAGTATCTTGACCTCTGGGCTCAGTGAGAGGGGCCAGCAGCCCCTCTGTGCTTCACTGTGTCCTCAGCCGAGGCCTTTCTCCTCCCGGGCCTCATCTGCTCTCTACGGATCCCCTGGTGGTTTAGTAAGCTGACACCAGGATAGCCAGGGTGGCTGCCTGGAGAGACGGGACTCCAGTTGGTTCTAGAAGCGGGGAAGGAGGGATCCCAGACTGCAGGTGAGGCCGGGTGCAGTGGCTCATGCCTGTAATCGCAGCACTTTGGGAGGCTGAGGTAGAAGGATCACTGGAGGCTAGGAATTTGAGACCAGCCTGGACAATATGGTGAAATGCCATCTCTACTAAAAATACAAAAATTAGGGCTGGGCACAGTGGCTCATGCCTGTAATCCCAGCACTTTGGGAAGCTGGGGCAGGCAGATCACGAGGTCAGGAGATCGAGACCACCCTGGCTAACACGGTGAAATCCTGTCTCTACTAAAATACAAAAAATTAGCCGGGCGTGATAGTACATGCCTGTAGTCCCAGCTACTCAGGAGGCTGAGGCAGGAGACTCGCTTGAACCCGGGAGTTGAAGGTTGCAGTGAGTTGAGATTGTGCCTCTGCACTCCAGCCTGGGCAACAGAGCAAGACTCCATCTCAAAAAAAAAAAAAAAAACAAACTGGCTGGGTGTGGTGGTGAATGCCTGTTGTTCCAGCTACTCAGGAGGCTGAGGCAGGGGAATCACTTGAACAGAGCAGGCCCTGACCCTGCACCCGCCCCATGTGGCAGGGACATACGTCTCTTCCTCCTCCTCTCCCCACCCAGCTCCAGCTTGTGGTGGCCACAGGAGGCCCCGGAGCAGCTTCGGATCGGCTCCTTCATGGGGAAACGCTACATGACCCACCACATCCCGCCCAGCGAGGCTGCCACACTGCCGGTGGGCTGCGAGCCTGGTCTGGATCCCCTCCCCAGCCTCAGCCCCTAGCCTGGCCTCTGGGCGTGGGGCTGGGGGCAGTGGGGCGCAAGGAGCCAGTGCATGGTGCTCTGTCCCAGCTCCTGCACCCACAGGCCCCCTCAGGCCTCCTTGCCTTCCCCCCACCAGCCCACATATCCCCGCACTGTCTGGAATCCCAGCACCAGCCCCCTTGCCTCTGCCTTTCCGGTTTCTCTCCCTCTTCAAGCATCTGTAAGTCGCACTCAGGAGGGTTTAGGAGAGGGCCATGGGCAGGCTGGATACCCAGTCCCCATGTCCTTCCCACCTCTGTCTCACCTGACCTCCTGCGAGGGAGGCTGGAGGCTGTGTGGACAGGCTGCCCTGATTGCAAGCTTCCAGACCCCAGGAGGAGGCCTGCAGAGGGCCTTGCTCTGCCTTGGTGCAGGGAGCTGGGCCCATCCCGAGGTCTGTGAGCCCTGAGCCACCCTCCATACCCCGTTCCACCCATCAGTGGCCGGGCTGAGGTGAGGACTCAGAGGCATCTCCACTGCCCCTGATCACGGCACCGTTCTGAGAGTGGGACTCACCATGGTCATCTGACTACCAGTTCCGGCCACCACCTTCAACCCTCTTATGCATACAAATGGCTCTCGCCCTTATCCACCCCAGCAAGCATTTATTAAGCACCTGCTGTATGCCACATACAGTGTTAAACTTCAGGCATAGCTGGTCCTGACCTTGGGGAGCTGCCGTCTCTAGACCTGAGACGACCACGTGTCCAGATATGACCCGTTGCGTCGGGGCTGTCCTGCCCTTAGACTGTCACCCAAGTAGGCTCTCCAGGACCCATGAGCGTCCATCACCTGGAAGGACCAACCCTCTGTGCAGATCCCCCGGCGTCCGTCTGTGCACAAGACCTGTGGTTCCCGTCGTCGCCACTCGGGGGCGCCAGTGGGCCGCAGTGAGTTCGCCTCACGGCCAGTGCGCATGCGCACTCATATTCGCTGCCTGTCCCGACCGCCTCCCAGGCGAGCAGAAGCCAGCAGCAGATGCCAGGCAGCAGGGTCGCTGGAGGTCAGACCCCCAGGCCTCCTTCCGCCAAGCTAGGGGACGAGCTGTCACGCCTGAGAGCCCACTGCGTGCCATGCAGTCCGCACAGCTGCAGCGACTTTCTAGATGGAGAAGCTGAGGACTCAGTGACCTGCCCGTTGCACTCTGTCCATGGCCACTGCACACGCCCGCGTCCCCCTGGGGTGCGCTCCGGGGCCCTCTAGGGGGACCATGGCTCCCCGCATGCAGGCCCCGCCCGCGGAGGGCGCCCGGTGGTGACCCTCGGGCTGCAGCCCTCTTTGAAGGTGAATAAATGCGTTCTGGAGCCTACCCTGTCTTGAATGGTGTCCTTGGCGGGACAGGACATTACTACCTGGAAGGACCGACCCTCTGTGCAGCACCGACCCTCTGTGCCCAGGGCCCTGCTCAGCTTTTGCCCCATGGGGTTACCCCGAGCCTGTCCCTTGACTGCTGTCCTGGCTTGTACTTCCAGGTACCCCCCATCTCCTAATACCCCAGGGAAACATGCCTTTCAGGGCCAGGAAGTCCAGGCACCAATGCAAGGTATGTGGTTTCCGCCGTGTTCCCTTCCCAAGCAAGCCCTTGCGCCCCTCCTCTCTGGAGGCCCCTCCTCCATGCTGCCTGCACCCCCACCAGCCACTGGAACCCCTCCAGGTATAGGCAGAAACAGATTCAGGAGGGGCGCGGTGGCTCATGCCTGTAATCCCAGCACTTTGGGAGGGATTTGAGGTGGGAGGAGCATGAGGTCTGGAGCCTGGCCAATGTAGTGAAACCCCGTCTCTACTAAAAATACAAAAAGCCAGGCGTGGTGGCACGCGCCTATGGTCCCAGCTGCTCGGGAGGCTGAGGCAAGAGAATGGCTTGAACCCAGGAGGTGGAGGTTGCAGTGAGCCGAGATGGCGCCACTGCACTCCAGCCTGGGAGACAGAGCAAGACTCCGTCTCAAAAAAAAAAAGAAAGAAACAGATTCAGGTCAAATGTGCTGGTGTCCCGGGTGATGTCTGGTCAGAGGAGCCAGCCCCTTTAATTTACACTACTGCGATAGGCTGGGCGACACGGCTCACTTGCTCCTGTAATCCCAGCACTTTGGGAGACCGAGGCAGGAGGATTACTTGAGCCCAGGAGTTCCAGACCAGCTGGTCAACATAGCAAGACTCCATCTCTACTAAACATTTTTAAAAAATTGGCCAGGGGTGGTGGCGTGCACCTGTAGTCCCAGCTACTCAGGAGGCTGAGGCAGGAGAATCACTTGAATCCGGGAAACGGAGGTTGCAGTGAGCTGAGATAGCCTGGACGACAGAGCAAGGCTCCATCTCAAAAAAAAACAAAAGATTGAGAGTTAAAAGACCATATCCCCATCAGTGACTCCAGGTAGAAACTGTCTCATGCTGTCCAGACTCAGGACACCCAGCTAGGGGCCTGGCCCCAGAGGGATATGTCAGGGAAGCGGCGGGGGGGGCACTGATGTTTGCCTTGTGAAAAAACGAAAAGATGAATGAATCCTCCCAGGGTTCAAGGACCAGATAGGAGCCAGATTACCACAGCCTCCTTTTTTTTTTTTTTTTTTTTTTGGTGGAGTCTCACTTTGTTGCCCAGGCTGGAGTGCAGTGGCACAATCTCGGCTCACTGCAGCCTCAGCCTTCCGGGTTCAAGTGATACTCGAGCCTCAGCCTCCGGAGTTGCTGGGATCACAGGTGCCTGCCACCACACCCAGCTAATTTTTGTATTTTCAGTAGAGACAGGGTTTCGCCATGTTGGCCACAGGCTTTTGCGTGGCCTGGGGTCCTTCTGTGTTTGTTCTTCGTGTCAGAATCCATGGTGATGCCAGGCACAGCGCCAGGGACTTCCTGTGCGAGCCTGCAGCTGCCCCTCCCTTCTGCACAGCCTCTCTGAGCCCACTGCAGAGCCTCCTGGAAACTGACCTTGGAAACACCCTCTAAAGAGATCTTGCAAGCTAGGGTGTTAAGACTGAATCACAGTTCAGGAGCCCAGGGGAGGATGCTGGCACCCGCTGACAGTCAAGGGGGCTTCCTAGGGATTATTTCTTTTTCTCTTTCTTTTTTTCTTTTTCTTTTTTTTTTTTTTTTTGGAGACGGAGTTTCGCTTTTTTTTTTGTTGTTGTTACCCAGGCTGGAGTGCAATGGCGCGATCTCACTGCAACCTCTGCCTCCTGGGTTCAAGCAGTTCTCCTGCCTCAGCCTCCCGAGTAGCTGGGACTACAGGCACGTGCCACCATGCCCAGCTAATTTTTGTATTTTTAGTAGAGACGGGGTTTCATCATGTTGACCAGGATGGTCTCGATCTCTTGATCTCGTGATCCACCCGCCTCTGCCTCCCAAAGTGCTGGGATTACAGGC
>PVKV010027448.1:0-10555 GCA_004027835.1 Alouatta palliata | reverse complement strand
CAGGGTTTCACCATGTTGGCCAGGCTGGTCTCAAACTCCTGAACTCAACCAATCCTCCCACCTCAGCCTCCCAAAGCACTGGGATTACATGCGAGAGCCACCATGCCTGGCCTTGAGCTGAATCTTGAAGGGCAAATGGAAGTTTGTCAAGTAGAGAAGGAAAGAAGGAGGCTGAGGCAGGAGGATCTCTTGAGCCTAAGAGTTCAAGACCAGCCTGGGCAACACAGCAAGACCCCATCTCTATAAAAAATAAATAAAATGAGGAAAGGGCCAGGTGCGGTGGCTCACACCTGTAATCCCAGCACTTTGGGAGGCCGAGGTGGGAGGATCACTTGAGACCAGGAGTTGGGGACCACGCTGGGCACCATGGTGAAACCCTGTCTCTACTAAAAACACAAAAAATAGCCGGACGAGGTGGCGTGTGCCTGTAGTCCCAGCTACTTGGAAGGCTGAGGCACAAGAATCACTTGAACCCGGGAGGTGGAGTTTGCAGTGAGTCGAGATCACACCACTGCACCCCAGTCTAAACAACAGAATGAGACTTCATCTCAAGAAAAAAAAGAAGAAAAAAGAACTCAAGGGCACTGTCCAGCACAGGCACGATCACATCAGGCCCTGGGGAGCCGAGCCAGGGTGTTCTGCCTCCAGAGTCACACCCAAGAGGGTCCTCAGCCAAACCCAGCCCCTTGAGTACCAGCTCATGACGGCTTTGAGCAGGACATGTCATGGGAACGGCACGGTGCGGAATCCTTTATTAAATGGCATTTAAAATATTTCCCAGGACCGTGTAGTTGGGGACAAGCCACGAAATTCACTGGCCTGGAATATATGGCTCAGTGGTTCAAAACGAATGCCTTGTTAAAAAGGAAAAACAACAACTGTGGCGGGGTGGTGACTTGCAGATGACTCAGCAGGCCAAAAGTCAAAGGAATTCAGGCAGCAGGTGGGCACAGACAGCCAGGAAGCACCCCGCCCGCCCGCTCTCACTTCTCTCACTTCCTGCATTGGCTCTACCCCCCTGGGGGTCTCTGAACCACCCATTTCTCTCCATCCGCCCTGCAATCCCCAAGCAAGAGCTGCTTGGTCTCCCGCTGGGATGTTCGAGTCTCCCCTCTTTTTTTTTTTTTGAAACAGAGTCTCACTCTGTCACCCAGGCTGGAGTGCAATGGCGCAATCTCGGCTCACTGCAACCTCTGCCTCCCGGGTTCAAGCGATTCTCCTGTCTTAGCCTCTCGAATAGCTAGGATAACAGGCGCCTGCCACCAGGCCTGGCTAATTTTTTGTATTTTTAGTAGAGATGGGGTTTCACTGTGTTGGCCAAGGTGGTCTTAAACTCCTGACCTCATGATCCACCCGCCTTGGCCTCCCAAAGTGCTGGGATTACAGGTGTGGGCCACTGCACCCGGCCCATGGCTTCCCTCTAGCTGAACTCTCTACTCCCATTCGTGCCCCTTGCCCATTCCCCTGTCAGTATCCAGAGAGACCAGGTTCTTTTTTGTTCTTTTTTGAGACGAAGTCTTGCTCTGTCTCCCAGACTGGAGTGCAGTGTTGAGGTCTTGGCTCACTGCAACCTCTAGCTCCCAGGTTCAAGCCATTCTCCTGCCTCAGCCTCCCAGGTAGCTGAGACTACAGGTGCGCACCACCACGCCTGGCTAATTTTTTTGTATTTTTAGTAGAGACAGGGTTTTACCACGTTGGCCAGGCTGGTCTCAAACTCCTGACCTCAGGTGATCCGCCTGCCTCGGCCTCCCAAAGTGCTGGGATTACTGGTGTGAGCCACTGCCCCTGGCCAGGACCAGGCGGTAAACCTGATCACGTCACTCCTCTGCTCCCAACATTCAGGAAATTCATGCTGCAAGAACACAGTCTAGGTTCAGATGGGTGTGGTGGCTCACGTCTGTAATCCTGGCACTTTGGGAGGCTGAGGTAGGAGGATCAATTTGGGAGGCCAGGAATTTGAGACCAGCCTGGATAACATAACGAGATCCAGCCCAGTGTAGTGGCTCATGCTCATAATCCCAGCACTTTGGGAGGCCAAGGCAGGCGGATCACCTGAGGTCAGGAGTTCAAGACCAGCCTGGCCAACATAGTGAAACCATCTCCACTGAAAACACAAAAATGAGCCAGGCATGGTGGTGGGCACCTGTAATCCGAGCCACTTGGGAGGCCGAGGCAGGAGAATCGCTTGAACCTTGTGGGAACGGAGGTTGCAGTGAGCTGAGATCCCGACACTGCACTTCAGCATGGGCGACACAGTGAAACTCCGTCTCAAAAAAAAAAAAAAAAATGGGTCAGGCATGGTGGCTCACACCTGTCATCCCAGCACTTTGGGAGGCTGAGGCCAGCAGATCACCTGAGGTCAGGAGTTCGAGACCAGCCTGGCCAACATAGAGAAACCCTGTTTCTACTAAAAATATAAAAATTAACCAAGTATGGTGGAGCACACCTGTAATCCCAGCTACTTAGGAGACTGAGGCCGGAGGATTGCTTGAACCTGGGAGACAGAGGATGCAGTGAGCCAAGATTGTGCCACTGTACTCCAGCCTGGGCAACAAAGTGAGATTGTCTCAAAAAAATAAAAACAAACAAACACACAAAAAAAGCAGCCCTGGCCTTTGCCTGTCCTCAGCTTTTACTCACCTTCTCTTATTTCGCTCATTTCTTTTTAAAATAATTTTTTTTGACAGGGTCTCACTCTGTTGCCCGGGCTGGAGTACAGTGGTACAATCAGGGGTCACTCACTGCAGCCTCAGACTTCTGAGCTCAAGTGGTCCTCCCACCTCAGCCTCCCAAGTAGTTGGGGCTACAGGCAGGCACCACCACATCCAGCTCATTTTTAATTTTTTTTGTTTTTTGAGATAGAGTTTCGCTCTTGTTGTCCAGGCTGGAGTGCAGTGGCGTGATCTCAGCTCACTGCAACCTCCGCCTCCCGGGTTCAAGCGATTCTCCTGCCTCAGCCTCCCAAGTAGCTGGGATTACAGCCATGCGCCACCATGCCTGGCTGATTTTGTATTTTTATTAGAGATAGGGTTTCTCTATGTTGGTCAGGCTGGTCTTGAACTCCCGACCTCAGGTGATCCACCCACCTCAGCCTCCCAAAGTGCTGGGATTACAGGGGTGAGCCACCGAGCCTGGCAAATTTTTAAGTTTTTTGTAGAGACAGGGGTCTTACTGCATTGCCCACACTGGTCTCCACCTTCTGGGCTCAAGCAGTCCTCCCTGCTCAGCCTCCCAAAGTGCTGTAATTACAGCTGTGAGTCACCACATCCGGCCTAAGCTGTCACTTTGACCCTGCACTGCTGCCGCCCCAGAGCCTCCCATCCCCTCCCCAGGCCTGGGGACACAAGGTCACTCTGCAGAGATCAGCCATCCCCACTGTCCACAGAGGGTCACAGCTAGAGCACAGAGTGGGCATCTCCACTCCAGGCGACACTGCAGGGCACTGAGCCCCCAAAAACCCAGCCCACCATCTCCCTGATCTTCCTCTGATCTCCGCCCACAGCAGCCTGGGAAGCTGCCCAGCCTATGGTGGAGGGCAGGATGGCACTACCTTCTCAGAAAAGGCCAGAAAGAAACAGGATCTGAGGGACACGCCTGACTGCTCCTTCGGCAGCCACACCTGCTCCCTGGAGCAGTCATTGTTGGGCAGGACAACAGATTTAGAGCCAGCTCGAGGCCCAGGGGCTCAGCGGAGGGCTCAGCTCCAGCCTCTGTCCTTAGAGAGCGTCCTGCTCATGGGGGAGGCGCCCCGCTGCTGCAGACTGAATTGCATTCCTTCTATGCTTTTCTGAGGCCGAAGTGGGCCGATCACTGTAGGTCAGAAGTTCGAGATTAGCCTGGCCAACATGACAAAACCCCATCTTTATCAAAAATCCAAAAATTAGGCAGGCATGGTGGCACACAGGAGACTGAGGCAGAAGAATCGCTTGAACCCAGGAGATGGAGGTTGCAGTGAGTTGAGACTGCACCACTGTACTCTAGCCTGGGTGACAGAGCGAGACTCTGAAAAATAAAATTTCTATGTTTTTATTTATTTATTCGTTTTTTAAAATTTCTGTAGAGACAGGGTCTTGCTATGTTGCCTAGGCTGGCCTTCAACTCCTGGCCTCAAGCGATCCTTTGGCGTCGGCCTCCCAAAGTGCTGGAATTACAGGCATGAGCCACGACAAGCATCAAAATCCCTGTGTTGAAGTCTTAACCCCAGGACCTCAGAATGCGACTGTGTTTGGAGACAGGGCCTTTAAAGAGGTGATGATTTTTGGCCGGGCGCGGTGGCTCACACCTGTAATCCTGGCACTTTGGGAGGCCGAGGCGGGCAGATCACCTGAGGTCGGGAGTTCAAGACCAGCCTGACCAACATGGAGAAACCCTGTCTCTACTAAAAATACAAAATTAACCAGGTGTGGTGGTGCACGCCTGGAATCCCAGCTACTTGGGAGGCTGAGGCAGGAGAATCACTTGAACCCGGAAGGCGGAGGTTGCAGTGAGCTGAGATCTCACACTGCACTCCAGCCTGGGCAACAAGAGCAAAACTTTATCTCAAAAAAAAAAAAAAAAAGAGGTGATGATTTTTAAAGAGACCATCAGGGTGGGCCCTTACCCCAGCTGACTGGTGTCTTTATAAGAAGAGATCAGGACTTAGAGATGCAGGGACGTGTGTGCTCGGAGGAAAGACCATGAGAAGAGGCACCGAGGGGTGTCGTCTTCAAGCCAAGCCAAGGCGGGAGGCCTCAGGCGAGACCAAAGCAGCTCACACCGTGATCTAAGACGTCCAGCCTCCAGAACGGGGAGGACATAAATGTCTGTCTGTTTGTTTGTTTGAACAGAATCTAGGTGTGAACCTAGGTTTTGTTCTTGCAGTGTGAAGTTCCCAAATGTTGGGAGCAGAGGTGCGATGTGATCAGGTTTAGAATATGATCCTGGCTGGGTGTGGCGGCTCACGCCTGTAATCCCAGCAATCTGGGAGGCCGGGGTGGGTGGATCACCTGAGGTCAGGAGTTTGAGATCAGCCTGACCAATGTGGTGAAACCCTGTCTCTACTAAAAATACAAAAAAAAAAAAAAAAAAAAAAAAAAGCCAGGCGTGATGGTGCCCACCTGTAGTCTCAGCTACTCGGGAGGCTGAGGCAGGAGAATCTCTTGAACCCGGGAGGCGGAGGTTGCAGTGAGTCCAGATCTCACCACTACACTCCAGTCTGGGTGACAGAGCAAGACTCTGTCTCAAAAAATATATATATAGAACAAAAAAGAACCTCTGGGTTTTTTTTGAGACAGAGGTCTCACTCTGTCACCCAGGCTGGAGTGCGGTGGCATGATCTTGGCTCACTGCAACCTCCACCTCCCAGGTTCAAGCAATTCTCCTGCCTCAGCCTCCTGAGTAGCCAGGATTACAGGCGCCTTCTACCATGCCCAGCTTATTTTTGTATTTTTAGTAGTGACCGGCTTTCACCATGTTGGCCAAGCTGGTCTCAATCTCCTGACCTCAAGTGACCCTCCAGCCTCAGCCTCCCAAAGTGCTGGGATTACAGCCATAAGCCACCACACCCTGCCCGGGGTTGTCCCTTTTTTAGCCTCATTTTTGGTGTAAACCCCACTGGGGCACCATACCTGTCTCCCTGGCCTCAGTTTCCCCTCTTTAAAATGAGTGTTCAACCTAGAAGATCTCCAAGCTCCCATTGTCCCTGCGCTCCAGTCCAGCCTCCCTGAAACCCCACTCCCTGTGATGTGAGTGACACATGTGAGTTAGCCACTGGAAAGAATGCGTTGCCCTTGACAACCGTTCTCCTCCCTGGCTTCTCCCCTTGAGGGACAGAGAGAAATGTCCCATTAATCATCCTGGCCTCTCCCTCCCTCCTCCTGCCCCCATCTTTCATTCCCCAGGGGAGGGGGCCCAACATCCCCAAGACGGTGCTGTGGCAGCTCCGCCCTCCCACTCCTGTGCCTGGAGCCCGGTCTGAGCCCTGATTCCAGGGGTTCAGGGCAGTGGGAGAGCCCTAGGTCGGGGGCACTCAGGCTGGGGCCTGGAGAGGCTGAGCTGGGCAGGAGAGGTGGGGAGTTGAGAGCAGGGTCAGATTGTCAGATGTATCTGGGTGCTTCTTTCTCTTAGGATCCTCTGCCAGGCAGAGCTGGGGGCCCAGACAGGACCCGGACTAGAAAGTGTGGGGCAGGGGAGAGGTGATACAATGGGGGCAACACAGGTAGTGCTGGGAGCCCAGGGGAGACACCTGGCCCAGCCTATCGGGGGGCGGGGGTGCAAGGAGGACTTCCTGGAGGAGGTGGCATTAGAGCTGGAGCCCCTGTTGAAGATTGAGGGAAGGGAGATAAAAAAATTGGCCATCAGTGGCTGGGCGAGGTGGCTCACGCCTGTAATCCCAGCACTTTGGAAGGTGGAGGTGGGTGGACCACTTGAGGTCAGGAATTCCAGACCAGCCTGACCAACATGGTGAAACCCTGTCTCTGCTAAAAATACAAAAACTAGCTGGGTGTGGTGGTATGTGCCTGTAATCCCAGCTACTGGGGAGGCTGAGGCAGGAGAATTGCTTGAACCTGGGAGGCGGAGGTTGCGGTGCTGGGCAACAAGAGCGAAACTCCATCTCAAAAAAAAAGAGTAAATGTGTTAATAACTTTGTTAAGCCCTATCCTATGTGGCTGTTAGACACGCCGTGCTTACAGGCAGGTAGTACATTCTATGTCCTTGTACTTTAACCAAGATATCTGTGCTGGACGTGCTCACAGACATGTCCCAGCTTTCCATTGCTTTTACCTGTTTAGAAAAGTTTTCAGTTGTTAGCCAATTGGGTTTTAGTTTAGATTGTGAGGTCTGGCTCCAGCCAATGGAGATCAGACACAGCAGTAAGGACGACCCCAAATTCGTAAGGGATAAATTTGTCTGTTTTCCTTTGTTCGTTGTACTCTCCTGGCAAGATGGCTAGCAAGGGTACCCTTCCTGCAGTCCAGGAAGTAAAAATTGTGTTGCTGAAACATCCTTTGTCTCATTGCTAATTTTTCCTTGCAGCACTGAACATCTGTTTCCAAAGAGATGTAAGCCAGGCCCTGGGGGACAACTTCTTCCACAAACACCTGACCCATCTGCTCCAGGGTCAGGGCAGGGGTGCCTGGTGGCACTTGGGATCCACCCTCTGTCCTCTAAGGTCATCACTCTGGCCAGTGTCTGGTCAATTGAGTTTCAGCACGGAGGGCATCAGAACCTCAGGAAAACTTGGAGCCATAGAACCCTTTCTCTTTTTATTTTATTTTATTTATTTATTTATTTTTTAAAGATGGGGTTTCACCACTTTGGTCAGGCTGGTCTTGAACTCCCAACCTCAGGTGATCCACCCGCCTTGGCCTCCAATGTGCTTGGATTACAGGCGTGCACCACCACACCCGGCCATGGAGCCCTTTCTCAAGCTAGAACTTCTGCACAGTCCCAGGATGGAAAATGAATGGAGAGGGTCTTCAATGCCACCACTCTGGTCTGCTGCCTGGATGACCATGGTAACCTCCTCACTGAGCACCCTAAAAGCCCTGGCCCCTGTACTTGGTTGAATAATGTCCCCTCAAAATTCCTATCTACCTGGGAATTGTGACTGGAGGGCTGGCAACTTCCATTTTTGCCCTTTTGGAATTCTTGCTGCCAGGTAAACAAGCTTAGGCTGGACCACTGAAGGATGAGTGACTCATGGAGAGAAAGAGAGAGAGAAAGAGAGAGAGAAAGAGAGAGAGAGAGAGAGAGACATCCAGCCAGTCCTTGGCTGTACCACCATCCTAAACACATGAGTGAAGCCCATCTTTCAGCTGCCTGTGGCTGCATGAGCAGCCCCAGTCAATGCTGATGCCGTACTTAGCTGAACAACCACTCAGCTGAGCCCAGCCCAGCCCAGCCCACCTGCAGAACCTTGAGAGATAAAATAACATTGCTTTATGCCTCAGAGTTTTGGAGACATTTGTTATGCAGCAAGAGGCAATTTGCAGAGCATGGTGGCTCACGCCTATAATCCCAGCACTTTGGGAGGCTGAGGTGGGTGGATTACCTAAGGTTTAGGAGTTCAAGATCAGCCTGGCCAACATGGTGAAACCCTGTCTCTACTAAAAATACAAAAATTAGCTGGGCGTGGCAGCATGCACCTGTAGTCCCAGTTACTCAGGAGGCCGAGGCAGGAGGATCGCTTGAACCTGGGAGGCAGAGGTTGGAGTGAGCTGAGATTGTGCCACTGCACTCCAGCCTGGGCAATAGAGTGAGACTCCATCTCAAAAACAAAAAAGTGTTAAGAAATTATTTAGGCATATAGTGAGGGTATAGGAGTCTTTGGTAAGGTTTTCCTTTTAATGAAAAGTGGCCCCCAAATCATTTTCTTTTCTAACAAAGAGCAGCCTGTAAAATAGAGCTGCAGACATGGACTGGCAAGCTAGAAACTTGCACAGGTGAATGCCGGCAGCTTGCCAATGGGAAAGGGGATACCTGGGGATTTGGCATCTCCAAAATGGCAGTTCCATCTTCCCATTTCTTTTTTCTTTCTTTCTTTCTTTCTTTCTTTTTTTTTTTTTTTTGTGAGATGGAGTCTCCCAGGCTGGAGTGCAGTGGCACAATCTTGGCTCACACAGCCTCCGCCTCCCAGGTTCAAGCAATTCTCCTACCTCAACCTCCCAAGTAGCTGGGACTACAGGTGCACGTTATCATGCCCAGCTAATTTCTGTATTTTTAGTAGAGACGGGGTTTCACCATGTTGGCCAGGCTGGCCTCGTGATCTGCCCGCTGCAGCTTCTCAAAGCACTGGGATTACAGGCATGCTAGGATTCCTGCGTGCCCGGCCTTGCATTTCTTTGTAAACCATGTGTACAGTAAGAAGCAGGCAACATGGTGATGGCCAAGCAAAGTCTCTATTTGCATAATAAAATTGGGGGAGGCCAGCTTCTTCAAACGCTGTGTAAAGGTCACACCTGGTCCCACTGATCTTTGGGCCCTGTGTAAATCAGATAATCACTTCCTCAAGCCAGTCTATGAAATCTGGTGCTCTTCACTGATGGCTGCAAGTCCTACTCAGACACCCCTCTCTCTTGGCAACAGCTGTTCTCCTTTCTCTTTCTTTTGCCTGTTAAACCTCTGTTCC
The DNA here is from genome assembly GCA_004027835.1 of Alouatta palliata. Lineage (NCBI taxonomy): Eukaryota > Metazoa > Chordata > Mammalia > Primates > Atelidae > Alouatta > Alouatta palliata. The sequence goes on along the minus strand of PVKV010027448.1, from coordinate 1,446 downwards.
TAATCCCACTTCTTGTGTGTCTGCATACTCTATTTCCTTGGCATGAGATGCTGAACCTCAGGTATTTAACCCAGACAATGACGCCACTTCAAAGGGATCCTGTTAAATCCTGGGACAGGTCATGCCCTTCCTCTGCTCTAACTGTGCCATGACTCCCCACCCCCTGGTCAAAGCCACAATCCTGACAATAACCTGCATGGCCGCATGCCATCTGCACCACCCCTTAAACTCAATGACCATCTCCTACCCACTTCTCATGTTCCCTAATGAAATCCCAACCACACTGATCTCAGCAAACCTACCACCAGCAAGATGTTCCCTTCTCAGAGGTCATGGTAGATTGTTCTAGGACAGACACGGACAATTCCACCCCTTCTCATGTGCACATAGCACCTCTTGTCAACAGAGGTGTCCTCCTCTACTAGCTTTGCTCCTGGGCTGGCCTGTGGCTTGCTCTGGCCATAGAATGCCACTGCAGTGATGCCATAGACTGTCAAGCCTAGCCCTTAGAGGGCTGGCAACTTCAATTTTTGCCCTTTTGGGATTCTTGCTACCAAGGAAACAAGCTTAGCCTGGACCACTGAATTATGAGAAACTCATGGAGAAAGAGAGTGTGTGTGTTTGTGTGTGAAAGAGGGGGGGGGGGACAGAGAGAAAGAGAGAGGAGACAGAGAGAGGAAAGAGAGAAAGAGAAAGAAAGAGAGAAAGAGGGAGAAAGGAGAGAGAGAGAGAGACAGGAGAGAGAAAGAGAGGGGAGAGAGAGAGAGAGAGAGAGAGAGACAGGAGAGAGAAAGAGAGGGGAGAGAGAGAGACAGAGAGCCAGCCAGTCCTTGGCTGTTCTACCCATCCCAAACATGTGAGTGAAGCCCAGCTCCCCGTTGCCTGTAGTTGCATGAGCAGCCCCAACTGATGCCGATCCTGATGCTCTCCTGAGCTGAAGAACCATCCAGCTGAGCCCATCCCACCTATAGAATCTTGAGAGAGAAAATGCTATTTCTTTATGCTTTAAGCCTCAGAGTTTTTGAGGCATTTGTTATGCAGCAAGAGACAATGCAACCGGGGCATTTGACCCTGCTGAGCCCTCCGTGCACAGAGCCCTTCCTCAGGTTGTTTTATGGTTTTCCCTCTCCAGGTTGATTTGGGTCCATTCATATGTCACCTCAGCAAGGTGCCATGATCTCCCTGCCTAAAACATCCCCCGCCTTCCATAACAATCACTTCCAAAGCCTGCTTTTTTTTTTCTTTTCTTTTTTTTTTTTTTTTGAGACGGAGTTTCGCTCTTGTTACCCAGGCTGGAGTGCAATGGCGCGATCTCGGCTCACCGCAGCCTCCGCCTCCTGAGTTCAAGCAATTCTCCTGCCTCAGCCTCCCGAGTAGCTGGGACTACAGGCACGTACCACCATGCCCAGCTAATTTTTGTATTTTTAGTAGAGACGGGGTTTCACC
>PVKV010027447.1:0-26419 GCA_004027835.1 Alouatta palliata | reverse complement strand
CAATTTAACCACCCACTCACCCATCCATCCATCCACCTACCCAATCATTCATCCACCGACCCATCCATCCATCCACCACATACTCATTTAAACATCCATCCATCCATACTTCCACTCATTCATCCATCCACCTATCCATCCATCCGTCTACCATGTACCCATTTAACCATCGATCCACTCATTCATCCATCCACCTACCTATTCATCCATCCATCATGTACTCATTTAATCATCCATCCATCCATGCATCCATTCATCCATCCATCCACTCATTCATCCATCTACCTACCTGTCCATTTGTCCACCACGTACACATTTAACCAACCATCCATCCATCCAACCATCCATCCAATTACCCACCCATCCATCCATTCATCTATCCATTCTTCCACCCATCCACCTCCACCCATCTATCCATCCATCCATTCATCATCCATCCATGCATTCATTCACTTGTCTACCTTTTGATCCATCAGTCTAGCCATCCATCCATTCATGTACCCATCCACCTATCCACCTATCCACCTATTGATCCATCTATCCATCCATCCATCCATCCACCCACTCACCCATACATTCATCCACTTGTCCACCAATTGATCCATCAATCAGTCTATCCATCCATCCACTCATGCACCATCCACCCATCCATCCATCCACCCACCATCCACATGCCTCAGTCAATGCAGAATAGAAGGGAAGTGAATTTATGTTTCTGGCTGCTGGTAGAGGCCTTGCCATTGATCTCAGACTTTCTGTGTGAAGGATGAGAAAGACCCACAGGGCCTCCCCAAGGGCATTGAGATGAAAACTGTCAGGATTGTGATCCTCAGAGAGAGTGTTTAGTGGACCAGTGTCAGATAAAGGACCCAGACAGGGGGATTTAAAGTTCCTGATGAGCTGGACAGAAATCAAATTATGTGAGAATTTTTTTTTTTTTGATAACACAGGGTGGAAGCAGCTAACATATGGGAAAAGTGACTCAGGGCAGGGTCTGGAAAGCCTGCGAGTGAGCAAGCAGTGAACACAGTCTGCCCAGAGCAGGAAGCACTTTGCAATGGGCAGGCTTTTCCAGCCAAGGTCACTTAGGCCTGGCTGGCCGCCATCACCCCAGATGACGCCAGCTCCAGACTCCAGCCCATGATTCCAGCTCCAGACTCCAGCCCACCCACCCGACTTTGCTGTCTGAGTTTGCTTCGCTCAACCCATTTTCCAGCCCTCCCCAACGTGCGTCAGATGTGCCACCTCGATGCTTTCCAGTTAAGCATCTTCACACATGTTGGCTCCCTGGAACCCGCTGTGGCCCTGGTGAGGTGGGTTTATCAGTCCCATTTCACAGATGGGAGGGCTGAGGCCTCCAGATGCAAACTTACTGGTCTGAGATGACAAGACAGACTCACACTCAGGCCCTGCTACCCCCTGTCCCAGCTCCCATCGCCTTGGCTTACCTGGGCCACCCTGCCCCCGTTGAATTGCATGGTCCTCGCTGCTGGGGACCCGAGCATCACCCGCTATCTGGTCAAGGCCCCTGCTGGGACCATGTACACTAGCTCAGTACCATGCAGCACCCACCGCAGGTGCCTCCAGGGCCCCTCCTGGCTCCCCCTCTCCCTCCGGGAGTCCCCTCTGCTCCTTCTCCAGACCCTGCACGGCACCCCCCTTGACCTCAACTGTGACCCCCATACCCAGACACACTTCAAGTTCTCCAAACTCCTGGGACCTGACACCAAAGCTCAGTCTCCCTGCATGGCACCCCCCTTGACCTCAACTGTGACCCCCATACCCAGACACACTTCAAGTTCTCCAAACTCCTGGGACCTGACACCAAAGCTCAGTCTCCAAAACTGGCCTCCCGCAGAACGTGCCTCATACTTTTGGCTCCAGTCCCTTCCCTGGGCAGCCAGCAGCCATCAAGTCTGAGCCCCAGAGACCCTGCTTAGAAGGAAGGACACAAAACAGAGGGGTCTGAAGGCAGCACATCAGCCCACCAGGGAGGATGGGCCTGGGTGGTTCTTCTCTCCCCAGAGGAAAACTGAGGCTCAGGAGGGCTTAATGGCTTTCCCAGGACACCCAGACTCAGGGAGGATCCAATACAGTGACTCCATTTCCTTTCTGCTGATTTTCACTGAGGTCACCTGCAGCCATGAGAAGTGGTTTCCGCCTGGGGCTCCTTCAAGGTCAAGGGCTATGAAGTGGGGGAGCCACATGGGGTGTAAGAAGGATACACAGGTGGAGAGTCTCTAACCAGGGAGGTGAGTCCAATTCCTGACTGTTCCTTATTACCCAGGAGACATCAGGCAAGCCACGTGCTGAGCCTCAGGGTCTTTATTTCTAAAATGAGGCGATGATGGCTATCCAGTGTGAGGCGACAAGGCTTTGCCTCCCCAATGGCAGGAGCTGGCGAAGGACAGAAGTTTAGGAAGGCATCTTATTAGGGGGAGCGTGGGCTGGGAGCCCCATCCGATAGCTCAGGACTCTGGTCAGCGTCTACCAAGTGCCCTTCGTGCATCAAACCTGTGTGTGCCGTGGCCGAGCCCCTGTCGGGCGGACACAGACTCCTACAGAGAATTCTGAACAGGAAGCTCGTGGCTTCTGCCTGCTGGTGCTTCTGGAGAAATCTCAGGGTCTGGGTGGATCTGAGGAGCCAGGAGGGGCGTGGGGAGCCTGGACTGACCCATCTGTGTGGGTCAGCACCCCTTGGCCTGCTCGGCTCCACATGTCTCTCCCAGAGGGAAGCAGAGGTGCTGGACAGGGACGCACCTGGAGCCCATTCAGTCACTCAGCAAAGCTTCCCAGATGCCCCATGTGGCAGGAGCTGCCCTGGGCATCAGGCAGAGAACACCAGCCAAGGCTGACCCGCTCCCAACCCAGGGAGCAGCCAATTTAGTGGGCAAATGTGGGTTTAAGCCCACACAGGAATGGCAGGCAGAGGACCTGGCAGGGATCCCTGGAAAGATGCCTTCTTGAAGGTGGGGGTGGCCCGATGTCCACTAAGTCATGTGCAATCAGGGTCATCAACAAGTGGGCACCTCCTAGAGTGACCTCATTCACTCATCTGTTCTGCAGACATGTATTGAAACCCTGCGGTGACTACAGAGTAGAGCAGGACCAGGCTGGGTGGAGCTTCTGCTGCAGCCGAGGTTGGGAGTGGTGGGGATGAACACTTGTAACAGAAGCACTAGGGGCAGCAGTACAGGAAAGGAATGTGGTGACAAAGAGCGTAAATCTCCTTAATGCAGAATGCCAGGCACTGAGGTGGTTCAGAGTCTCAAATTTATTTACGTAGAATTGTGTATACAAGAATAGAGCATCACATAGAACTTTTACAAATGTCTTAGAGAGGAAGAAACTAACATCTCGAATTGTGTGAACCTGAACATGGCTCCGAAATATCATGGCCCAACTGTGACAGGGATAACAGACCTGCTCAAGCAGGGGCACCACTTGCCATGCTGGAAACAGACTTCCAAAAGGCTCCTAACACCCGCTCCTCTTCTGCCAAAAATCTCCCTTTTTCTGTCCCATTATGGATGCAGCTTTTGGGGAAGTGGGAAGTCCAAGAGACAACTTTGAGATCAAGGGCACAGGAAATTTTGCCTTTCATCTGAAAGTCCATCAGCTGCACAGGAAATCCGCAGCCAGGCAGATGCCGCGACAGTGGCGCAGCACACATATTAGCTCCTGCTGGCGTGCTAAGCCGTGGTGGATGGTTCCCGGCTCTGTAAGAGCCTTACCGCTCTCAGATGGGACCACGCTACAGACAGCTCACCCACGATGTCCACCACTGCCGTCTGAGCTCCGAGGGAACGGCTCACAGTTGTGACTTGGGAACAAACATCTTTCCAAAGTAGTGCCCAGACACAGCCTGTCTCCTGTGTGCTCTGACACAGCCCCAGACTCCAGACAATGTCCACCAGCCTAAGTAACAGGGTGAGCCTTCTTGGCCCGTGAAAGCTGCTTTCTGGTTAGGCAATGTTGCAAGGGATTCCCTTCTCACTCCACAAATATGCAACAGACATGCACTTGGGACATTGTATATCTGGTCCATAAATCCTTCTATGCACATCTGCCAGTTTCTGCATTTCTAACATCTGTTACCAGGACCTTAAGGTACACAGACCAAGAGAGCTTAGAGCACACTCACTCCTACGCACCTCTCTCTGGATTCAGACTACCTGGGGCAGGATCCCAGCTCCACCACTCACAAGTGACTTCATTTCTCTCTCTCTCAGCTTCTTCCTTTGCGAAATGAATAACACTCATCCCTCATGGAGTGATGATGGGAGATTACATGAGCCATTTAGGTGAAACACTCAGCATAGTACTTTACTTAGCAGAGAACAGACACTCAGTAACTGGCAGTCACAGATTGGTGTAATTGTTTCTGTCGTTATTTTAATCATCACCATCATACCATCATCACTACTGTCATAGTAATAATAATCATCGTCACCCTCATCATCATCGCCACTGTTACCATGATCACCGCCACTGTTACCATCATCACCATCACTGTTACCATCATCACCATCATCATCGCCATCATCACCGTCACTGTTACCATCAACACCGTCATCATCATTGCCATCATCACCATTACTGTTACCATTATTACCCTCATCATTATCACCATCATCCTCATGATCACCCTCAACATCACCACCATCATCATCTTCATCACCACCGTCACCATCACTGTTACCATCATCACTTATCACTGTTATCACCATCATCATCAAAACCTCATCACCATCATCATCATTGCCATCACCATCATCCTCATCACCACCATCACTGTTACCATTATCACCTTCATCATTGTCAGTATCATCACTATCACCATTATCATAATCACCACTGTAGTATCACTGTAGAGTCATCAGGATCACTGGATGTACAGCGTCTGATTTACGCTCTTTGTCACCACATTCCTTTCCTGTACTGCTGCCCCTAGTGCTTCTGTTACAAGTGCTTTCTCTCTCTCCTGGGAAACTCTGCTCACAGGCCTTTATTTGGAGTTGTCATCCTTTCATACCAAAGCACCTCTGTACGTAGCTTTTGACATAGGAAGAACAAGAACCTGGAACTCAGGATATTTGGGTTGCATCCTTTTTGGGCAAGCAGGTCTCAATATTTCCATCTACACAAGAGGGGTTACATGGGATGGTATCAGGGGTCCCCTCTAGCTCCAACATTCTAGAATTCTTGGCAGAAGAGCTTGTTTTTGATTCATTGTGAATTCCTCAAACATACATAGCAGGTGCTCATCAAGTGAATGCTGAATTAATGAATAAATGTGATGGGTATGAATGTCAAAAGAGTGTTGCAATAAATATTTTAGAGGTTAGCCTTAATGATCGATAGATTTGGATGAGTGGATGAGTAAGAGACAATGCTCTTGGCAATAAAATGGGGGTGAACAAAGGCACACATGATAAATAAAAACAGGTAGGTCCTGCCATCAAGGAGCAGGAGTGACAGAGTAGAATAAATGCTCATATGTTCAAATTAAAAAAAATGTAGAAGTATTTCTGCAAAGAGCAAATAAACTTCATTTCAAAGAAAAAAAAAAAAAAAAGAAAAAAGAATCCAAGTTCTCAACATGTGTGCCTCCCTAGCTCCCGCTCTCAGGAAGCTACTAGGGGCATGCTCCATGGAAACGAGGGAATAAACCAAGAAAGTAAAAGGCACAGATCTAGGAAGCAGGAGATCCAACAGAAGAGCAAGGTGCAGATCCGTCACAGGAAGACAGAGAAAGGAGATTTGCAAAGCGTTGACTGACCACAGGGCATGGAAAACATCTAGTCCAGATTGGAGCGGCAGGAAGAAAAAGGTTTCTCCACAGAGATGAAATGGACAAATTATCTAGTGTGTCTGAAAGTCTTGGGAGGAGATTTATACAACTGGAGTGAGTTTGGGACTGAATTAAAAAGTGCACAGAAAAGCAAGCAAACAAGCCAGCCAACAACAACCAACCACCAATAATCTCAAGTCACTTCTAAAAAACATGTGCAATAAAGAAAAGGAAATGACAGTACACAGCAAGCCTCGGTTATGAATCGCAGCTACGTGATCACCATAAAGTCAGCGCCGGCCAGGAGGCTAGAGGCAGGGTACAGGAAGTCTAGCCTGGAGCGTGAATGCATAATGCTTAAAACAGAACTTCAAAAAGCCAAGACACGCCAGCATTCATAGCAACACGGCAGCAAGACACCGCAAAGTAGCTGGAGGAGTTGCGCATAATTACACTGAAGACAGGAAGGGTACCCAGGGTGGGGGCTGGACCTGGGAGGGACGCTGTTTCTCATAACAAGCCTTATAGAACTGTTTGACGTTTTCAGGTTTTATGTGATGTGTATTTATAATTGTAATAAAATGGTCAACTAAATAAAAAGTGAGGTACAGTTTTGCCAGCACAAGACTGATTACGAAACTGAAGTTCACGGGTAGCAGGTGCTACAGGGTGGAGAGACCTGGAGCTGTTGTCTCCCCTAGTGGTAGGGAGCAGTGGTGCAGCCCCTTGGAGGTGGCTGGGCTCTGCTGGTGCGGTTGTACGCAACAACTGTCTACGATGCAATGTGCCATATGCGTGTGCACCCAGAGAAATCTTTGTGCCACACATCAGGAGACTTGGGATGCTCAGAGCAGCTTCAGGTGACAGAAAAACACTGGAAACTACCCTCTGTCCATCGATGGGAGAATTAGGTAGACAAATCTTGGCACATTCACACAAGGGCATATTATACAGCAGTGATGATGAATGGCCATCAAGTATGGACAATGACCCAGGTGCATCTTAGAAACTAAAGATTTACTGAAATAAAGCAAGTCACAGAGCAGCATATATCCTGGACCCTACCATGCTCATAAAAGCTTTAAAAAGCAAGAAAAATCTAGTGTTTGGGGACACTAGTTATACGGTAGAACTGTAAAGAAAAGCAAGAGTAAGAAAAACAGGACTTAGGCATTCCTAAGCTCATTTGAGCTGCTGTGGTCAGATGGACTCATGCGCATTCCCCCTAGCGTGGCTCCACCTGCATCTCCTCTCCCGTGCAAGTTCCCCAGCGCTCAGTTTCTGGGAGCCGAGGGCCTCGGGGACTCACGTGACCTGGATGGATGCAGCATTATAAGACACAGAAGCAGAAAGGGGCCAGGACAGGGCCAAAGGACAGTATCCATTCTGTTCTATGGGCCATGCAGCACTGGGAACATGAAGGTACTCCTGTGTTCCTTCCAAAGCTCACAGCAGCTCATCCATCAGTTATCAGGAGCCTCTTTCCAGCCAGCCCCTGCTGAGTGATGGCATCTTGTCAGCACTGAACACAGAACATTCCTGTCCTCCACATTCCCTCCCACACCTGCCCTCACAAAACCCTGGCAGGGACCCAGGCCAGGTGAGGGGCTGGGAGAGAAGGGGATGGGCCATGTCCTCTCCCAATGGCAAGTGGCTCAGACCAGCAGCCAGAGGATAGCATGTGGGAGCTGGCTCCTGCGGATGGGCACGAAGGTGTAAATACGTGGCTTTCAGACAGGGAGAGGATGGGGCAGGGAGAGGACGGTGCCAATAAGCTCAGAGCAGACAGGCAGGTGCAGAAAGGCCTGACAGCCACCTGGGGATTTAGTCCTCTGATAACGGCAGATGTCAGCAGCCAGACTGTGGTTCCCAGAACTCCAAGGAGTAAATCAATCCTGCTGCAGTTGAGCTGCCGCTGAGGCCCAGGAGTCTGAATCCATACAGGATTCTGTGGTGAACAGAGTGGAGGCTTCCTAGGAAAGCAACTGGAGGGAACTGTGACTCTGAGAAAGTCATCCGTCCCAGGCAGGATGGGATGCACAGAAGCTCCGAAGGCCAAAGGCAGGTCCCATCCGGGGAAGGTGCTCCCCCCCACCCCAGCACTGGGGCACGGTGGAGGTGCTGAGTGGGCTGGAACTGGAACTCCTGGGCTACAACACAGGTGGGTGGTTCCAAAAGGAAGGAGAAGGCACTGCTCCAGGCTGCAGGTCTGATGGGGGCTGAGTGGACACTGCCAGAGCGAGCAGCCTTCACAGGGTCAGCAGGAGGGATGTGTGGAGGGATGAGGACACCTGCAGCCAAGGCCTTCCTGTGAACACAGTCTCAGCTGCACGAGGGCCCCTCCTGCGTGGAACGCATTTGCCACTGCTGCACTGGGACCAGGGTGGCCTGGGAAGCAGCAGACAATATGGCCACCCCTGCTGGAGGCCACTCCCGACCCCTACACTGCCCATCATTCAGAGGAGAGGGCCAAGGGGTGCCACCAGCTAGCCTGCTCCCCACCAGCCCCACAGAGGCCCTGAGCTCCTCCCCACTGTGCCCACCCTTCCAGGGAAAGGACATTACAGGAACAGACCACAGCTGTGGGCAAGAGAGTGGGAGGTGGGCCGTGGGTGGCCCTCGGGTCCCAGGAGCCGTGTCGGCTGCTGGAAAGGCCTCGCTTCATGACCAGGCAGACCCTGCTCTGGGTGGCCCTGCCCACAATGGCTGTGGCGACGCCTGGAAGATTCTTCCATCACAGGGTGGCCTCCCATACTCTCTCCCCACATCCCCAGGCTGCCTGTCCCTGCCCACCAGGGTGAGCCATGTGGACTCTCAGCCTCCTGGCCTGACCCCACCTGCAGCCTAGCCCTGTGACCACCCTGGATGCTCAAGTCCCTGGAGTGAGGAGCCATCCTTACGTGTCTGGATCCCAAATGGAGAGTCTTCTGGCCCCACCCCCACCAAGAGCAGCTGCACCACGCCCACCCCCTTGTATGTGGAGCCGGCGGCCCCACTGAGCTGCTCCCCAAATACCTGGAGCATTCCTGCTCCCACCCCACACTGCCAGCTCCACTTCTCCTGACCACTGCTAAGCTTGGGAAGGGACGGCCGTCACCTGCCCCTACCAGCTCCTGGCTCAGCTCTCTGCAGCCCTGGCGAGGATGCTCCAGAGCCCTTCAGAAGCCTCTCCTCCGCGGCATCCACCGTGAGCCAGGCACTTCCTCGGCACATCCCTGCGCATCCAGCTTATTTATTCAGAGATGGAATCTCGCTCTGTCACCCAGGCTGAAGTGCAGTGGCACTATCTCGGCTGCCTGCAGACTCCACCTTCTGGGTTCAAGCAATTCTCTTCTCTCGGCATCCTGAGTAGCTGGGACTACAGGTACGTGCCACCATGCCCAGCTAGTTTTTCTGTATTTTTAGTAGAGACAGGGTTTCACTGTGTTATCCAGGATGGTCTTGATCTCTTGACCTCGTGATCTGCCTGCTGTGGCCCTGCAAAGTGCTGGGATTACAGGTGTGAACCACCACTCTCAGCCTGCGTCCAGCCTCTTTTATGGGAGGTCAGAGTCAACGTCAGTCACTTTGGCTTCCGGAGACCCCTGCTGGACCACGGTAGCTGTGCCTTCCCGATTCCCCCAGCCCCTGCCCCCCACACAGGTGCTGAGGGTGAGGGACCGCTCAGCAGTGGGCCTTGCTCAGAACTCCCTCCTACGGGCCTCACCTGTCCTGGCAGGAACGCTGGTGTACCCAGAGTAGCCCCGATACAGGAGGCAGGGCCGAGCCTGCCTGAGTACCTTGGCTCTGGGGGCAGGGCTCTGAGCACAAGATCCTCTGCTTGGGATAGCAGCCCTGAGACTCCACGGTCAGTGATGGTTATGGGCATCTGTGCCTTGGGCTTCTTGAGCCAAAGTGGACAGGGATGAGGCATGTTAGGTCAGGCATGGGCAATGCACCTCCCCCCAGCCTAGGAGCCTGAAACCCAGCCCCAGGGAGCCCAGCCGTGGGCTCAGAGTCAGCTGCCTGGACTTGTGGGGACGATCTCTGATGGGAAATAACACCTCAGCCCAATCAGCACGAAACAAAATTCTTCCTGCGTGAGGCTGGGACAGTGGCCTCCCAGAGTGCCAGCTGGTAGAGGGCGAATGGCCCCTTTCAGCATCAGGAATCCATGTGTAGGGACCCGAGGCTGAGGCCAAGCCTGAGCCCCACTCCTCACCAAAGCCCCATTGCCCTCCTGCAGAGTTGCCAGGGGCATGGCAGAGTGTGCCTGCAGGCCCCACAATGGAAGGCTGTCAGTGCCTGCTCTCCTCGGGAGGACCCACCCTGCAGAGTGTTGGCGGTGGTGAATTTTCTGGTGGTTTTCACAGGAGTCTGTTTTTTTTTTTTTAAATTGTTTTGAGATGGGCTCTCCTTATGTTGCCCGGGCTGGAGTGCAGTGGTACAATCATGTCTCACAGCAGCCTTGACCTCCTGGGCTCAAGCGATCCTCCCGACTCAGCCTCCCAAGTGGCTAGGATTACACCATGCCTGGCTAATTTTATGCACTTATTTTTTTGTAGAGATGGGATCTCGCTGTGTTGCTCAGGCTGGTCTCAAACTCGTGGACTCAAGTCATTCTCCTTGGGATGGATGCCCCAGGGTTCACGCAGGAGGCTGGGATTACAGGCGCGAGCCATCATGCCCAGCCTGGAGTCCGTTTTTCTTTAGCCAGGGGCTCTCTCAGCAAACAGAGCCAAAGACAATTGCTAAAACCTAATGGAAGCAGCAGAGCTCGGGCGCACTTCCGGTCTACCAGCCTCACAGCTGAGCTACGTTGGTGGGCCACCCGAAACGCTGCCGGCCCTAAGAATCCACTCCAACTCCTTGCACCCCAGAGAATCATAAATGATTTCCAAAGTACAGAAAGGCCTAGAAAGTAATGTAACAGATACCCCAAACCCACCACCTAGAATTTTTTCCCAACATTGTATTGGGAAAACTTTCAGACACACAGAAAAGTTGAAAGAATGGCGTAGCAAACATCCGGTGACACACGCCCCAGCCTCACAGCTGTTCAGGTTTTACTCCTCTTGCTGTTACAAATGTATTGACTTCATCTCACTCTGTTTGTCCATTCACCTTATTTTTTGATGCCTTTCAAAGTAAATGGCAGGCGTTCACACACCTCCCCAAAACACGTCAGTGTGCATTGGATTAACCAGAGTTCAACATTTGCTTATGGTTGCTTTTTTTTTGTTGTTAAAATGTACACATCACAGCATATAAGTCAGTGGGTTTTGACAGAGGCGTTCCCTTGGGTGACTCAAACGCTGTCAAGGCCTGGACGGTTTCCATCACCCCAGAAACATTCTGCACGTTCCTTCCCAGTCCCCTCCCCACCCCCAGATGATCGTTCACCACCCAGCATTTGCTCCAATAAATGTCAATGACTAAAATAAACAATTTGTACAGCCGGGTCTTGAATAATTAGAAATGGCAAAGCGAACTTCTTCTGGGTTCCCCCCCAACTTCTTGACCTAACACGCTGGCCACACTCTGGAGGGAATGGCTTGGGTCCTCCTGCTCCCTGTTAAGCTAATGTCAGGATACTCTGGATTCCCGGGGCTGCTCTGGGAGCTTGAGGGCTGCCAGGAGGTAATGAGCTCCCAGAACACTGCACTCCATGTGTGAACCTTTATCAGACACCAGTCCAGATAGCTGCTTTAGAAGGGTGGAGTTTTTATAGCCGCAGCGAGCAGCTGTGTCCCTTCCATTGAGATTGGGAGATGTCTCCTGCTCTGGTAACAGGGATAACCCTTTGAGGGTGACACGTGCTGACAAGTGACGGTGAGGCTTTTTCCTGTGTCACTCTGCTCTGCACTGCAGGAAGGTGCTTAACCACGGAGCAGATAAGGGGCCGTGTCTGCAACCTGACGTCTCTACAGCTGTGTGGAGGAGGCCGGTGGCATCCCCCGGTTCTTACACACACTCACCTCTGCGCACGTGGGCTCCAGATGGTCCCCACTGCATCTTCTGCAAAGGTGGACATCTGAAGGGCAATTCCCTCCACAGCGGGGATCAAAAGGCCAGGGCCCAGGGCAAGTTCCAATAGGCACTGCGGGCATGATCGTCTCATGGTGACCTTGGCCTACCCACCACACCCAGACACCCCCGGGTCCCGCTCAGCACAGAACCAGGCAGCACAGCACCACTCATTGCCCAGGGCTGACTTTGGACATAAACTCCACTTTTCACCTTGGAGCATGGTGAGAACACAGGCCCGGGGTGCCTTCCAACCACCATCCACAAGGCTCATCCTGTGGACGGACAGCACTGCCCTCCTAGCTGCGCCCCCCCACATGCCTTGAGCCTGGCTGAAGGTGTCTCCTGCCCTTGGTTCATTGTGAGAACTGCTGGAATGTCTAGATCACATTTCTTCATCTGTCATGACTACTCCACACCAATGTCAGTGCATACTAACCCAGGCACCAACGCTGACACAATGCTGACTGATATAATAACGTTAACTCAGTAATAACTAACCCATGTACCAACATCAACATGATACAAACTAGTGCCCCGACATCACATAGTATGATCCACATACTAACCCACACAATGACATCTAGACAGTATTGACCAAGCATCAGTGTGGTACAGCACTAACCCATGCACAGTACTGACCAAGCATCAGTGTGGCGCAGCACTAACCCATGCACGGTACTGACCAAGCATCAGTGTGGCGCAGCACCAACCCATGTGCCGACAGCAGCACGGCACTGACCAAGCATCAATGTGGTGCAGCACTAACCCATGCACAGTACCGACCAAGCATCAGTGTGGCGCAGCACTAACCCATGCACGGTACTGACCAAGCATCAGTGTGGCGCAGCACCAACCCATGTGCTGACATCAGCACGGTACTGACCAAGCATCAGTGTGGTGCAGTACCAACCCATGCATGGTACTGACCAAGCATCAGTGTGGCGCAGTACCAACCCATGTGCCGACAGCAGCACGGTACTGACCAAGCATCAGTGTGGCACAGTACCAACCCATGTGCTGACATCAGCACGGTACCAACCAAGCATCAGTGTGGTGCAGCACTAACCCATACACAGTACTGACCAAGCATCAGTGTGGCACAGCACCAACCCATGTGCCGACATCAGCACAGTACTGACCAAGCATCAGTGTGGCGCAGCACTAACCCATGCACAGTACTGACCAAATATCAGTGTGGCACAGCACCAACCCATGTGCCGACATCAGTACTGTACCAACCAAGCATCAGTGTGGCGCAGCACCAACCCATGTGCTGACATCAGCACGGTACCGACGAAGCATCAGTGTGGTGCAGCACCAACCCATGTGCTGACAGCAGCACGGCACTGACCAAGCCTCAGTGTGGCACAGCACCAACCCATGTGCCGACAGCAGCACGGCACTGACCAAGCATCAGTGTGGCACAGCACCGACCCATGTGCCGACAGCAGCACGGTACCGACCAAGCATCAGTGTGGCACAGCACCAACCCATGTGCCGACATCAGCACAGTACTGACCAAGCATCAGTGTGGTGCAGCACTAACCCATGCACAGTACTGACCAAGCATCAGTGTGGCACAGCACCAACCCATGTGCCGACATCAGCACAGTACTGACCAAGCATCAGTGTGGTGCAGCACTAACCCATGTGCCGACATCAGCACGGTACTGACTGAGCATCAGCGTGGCGCAGCACTAACCCATGCACAGTACTGACCAAGCATCAGTGTGGCACAGCAACAACCCATGTGCCGACATCAGTACTGTACCAACCAAGCATCAGTGTGGCGCAGCACCAACCCATGTGCCGACAGCAGCACGGCACTGACCAAGCATCAATGTGGTGCAGCACTAACCCATGCACAGTACCGACCAAGCATCAGTGTGGTGCAGCACTAACCCATGCACAGTACCGACCAAGCATCAGTGTGGTGCAGCACTAACCCATGCACAGTACTGACCAAGTATCAGTGTGGCACAGCAACAACCCATGTGCCAACATCAGCATGGTACTGAGCAAGCATCAGTGTGGTGCAGCACTAACCCACGTGCCGACATCATCACGGTACTGACTGAGCATCGGCGTGGCGCAGCACTGACCCATGTACCGACATCAGCACGGTACCGACCAAGCATCAGTGTGGCGCAGTACCAACCCATGTGCCGACAGCAGCACGGTACTGACCAAGCATCAGTGTGGTGCAGTACCAACCCATGTACTGACATCAGCACGGTACTGACTGAGCATTGGCGTGGCACAGCACTGACCCATGTGCTGACACTGGCATGGTACTGACCAAGTGTTGGCATGGCACAGCACTAACCCATACACTGCCGTGATTTCGGCACTATCCCGCACGCTGCTGTGATTCTGTCACTAACCCACGCGCTGCCATGACTTGGCACTGACCTGCGTGCTGCTGTGATTCCGGTACTAACTCATGCACCATCTTCATGTGACACAGCCCATGACAATAGCATGAGTAAAAAGGCAGGGCGCGATGCAAAATCAAACTTTAAAGAGAAGAGAAAACCACTCCTTACCCCTGCAATCCCTGGCTGCGGCCGCCATGTTCACTCCGGGGTGGGGGTGGGTCTGCCTGCTGGGTCCGCAGGGCAGCCCTTTGCTCTCTGCCTCCAGAGGACTCTGCAAATCACACACAGGCATTTAGGCTGAGGCCCTCGGCGGTGGTGCTGGGGAAGCCAGTATGGTGCAGATGCCCAGGGTGGGTGGGCAGGTGCCAGTCCTGTGGAGAAGAGGGATGTGCTTGATGGTGCTTGCCTGAAATGCACAGATTCTGCCCCCAACCCCCACTGCTTGCTGTGCCCCCATCCCAAATCCAGCAAGTGCGCTTGGAATGTTCTCTGCACACTTGCTTACATGCACAGGGGCCTGGCCACCCCAGGACCTGCCCATCCGGCTTTCTGTGGCCTTGACTCCTGTGGCGGGGGGGCTTGTTTTCCCACCCCATCCCCACCCCCGGGAATGCCTCTAAGCCTAGGTCACTCTGTTCAGTTGTCGCACTGTCGCAGAGGGGGGTGTCTGCTTGCTGGCTCCTGTAGGGCCACTTGGAGGGTGCCAGGTGGCATCACGCCAGGGGAAGGACTGCAGCTCTGTGGCCCTGCTGGGGTCCTTGCCACGGCCCCCCAGGATGGCCTCTGCACTTTATGGGCCTGTTCCCGTTTTTTTCTGGCCCCTTTGTCTCCATCTTACAGGACTCTGTGTCTCACTTGGGCCATGTGAGCCAGGGGCTGGGGAGGAACCTCCCCCTGCCCGGCTGTGCCCTCCCTCCTGGGGTCTTATCTCTTCCTCCACACCACATGAGTCAGGATGACGCTGCTGCCCCACACTTCCTCCCCAACCAGGGTCGCTTTGGGGTTTGGGGAAAGGAAGAAATCAGGTTCGTGCCAAATACTAGCTTAGAAACTGCATGGGACCCAGAGCCAGCAGTCTGGACACCAGCCTGGTCTTTCAGTGCCTGAGTGTGTCCGCTGCACCTCCCTCTCGGGGTGATTACAAGGTGGAAGGATGCTGTGAGGGCCGGAGCCAATCCAGGTCCCCTCCCGCCCTCAATGCGCCCACAGCGGCAGAAGCCGAAGCTTGGATGGGGATCTCAGGAGGACTGGATTCCTGGTATCTTCCTCGGCACCCATCACCCCAGCTAACTCCAACTAACCCAGGCGGCCCCCAAAGACACGTTTTCCTAGTCTCCAGTGATGTTCTACGTGTAAAAGTGCAGAGCGTCGGTGGCTGGGGTCTTCGCCTGGCGGCTGTGCTTGCTGGGACCCACGGTTCAGCCTCTCCAGGTGCTCCCCTCCCCGGTCCCTCCGTTTCATCTAAGATAATTCAGACTGTCAGCAAGACATAAAAAGCAGCTGCCTGCAGAGGCCAAATGCACCGCAGGCTCCGTCTCCACTGCCTAATTAATCGCTTCCAGGTCGTGGTGCCCCTGGGAACATCTGCACTCCATCTCTCCAGCCCACAGACGTGGAGGTGGGGACACCCAGGCTTCCCGGAAACCCCCTCCTGCACACTCACTCTGTCTTTAAGGCAAATTTGCCCCTTTTTAGACTTTAAATCAGAGAGCCTTGGTGTGTGTACGCTGCTTGCAAATAGCTCGGCTCTTGCCTGGGGCCAGTGCTGCCGGTAAGCCGTGTTTCCCAGCGACGGTCTGTGGACCACGTCAGGCCCATGAGAAAGTTCTCAGGATCCTATGGCCATGAGCGAGGGCTGAGGCAATGCAGGGAGTCCTCCATGAAGCGACGGTGAAAGAAGCGTCCTTTATTCTAATAACTGAATAGCAGAATGGAACTGAATTCTGCCCTTTAAAAACCTTCTCCCAAGGATAACAGCAACATAGAAAAATGTGCAAGGAAGCACACTCCCCCACTGCCTCTTCACACAGAACACATGCGTGAAAACAGAGCCTGACTGCGAATCAGGACACGGCCCGCCCTCCCCGTGGGCCCCGCCCGGCCACCAGCCTGGCTTCTGAAGGCAGAGAATAAGCTGATCTGTTGGGAAACTTCCATCGGTAGAATCACACCAGAAGCATGTGACTTCATGCAGCATCATGATTTTTATCTTGTATTGTGGTAAAATTCACATCACACAAAATTTACCACTGTAACCTTTTTGAGTAAGCAGTTCAGTGGTATTAAACACATTTCCACTGTTGTGCGACCATCACCCACACCCATCCACAGAACTCTCTTCAGCTTCCCAACTGAAACTCAGTCTCCCTCAAACGCTAACTTCCCACCCCCACCATCCCAGCCCCTGCCATTCACCATCCTTCTTCCCGTCTCTGCGAAGCTGACTGCTCTAGGGATTCCCGTCACTAGCCCTGGACACTGTTTGTCTTTTTGTGACAAGGTTCTCAAGGTTCATCCAGGTTGTAACAAGTGTCAGAGTTTTTTAAGGCTGAAGAAAAAATATTCCACTACTTTATACATAAAAAAATGTATGAAGACACCACATTTCATGTATCATTTCACCTACCGATGGACAATGAATTTCTTCCACCCTTTAGCAACTGTGGATAGCGCTGCTGTGAACAGCGGGGTGGGGATGTTTCTTTGGGCTTCAGCTTTCAGTTCATTTGGGTATGTATGCGGAAGTGGGATGGCTGAAGCATACAGCAGATATATTTTTAGTTTTTTGAGGAACTTCCATACCTCCTTCCACAGATGCTGCGCCATTTGCATCCCCCAGCAGTGCAGGAGGGTTCCAGGGTCTCTACACCCTTGTCAGCACACGCTACTTTCTGGTTTAGCTTTGTTTTTTGCGGTAGCCATCTTAATGGGCGTAAAATGATATGTCAGTGTGGTTTTGATTTGCATTTCCTGATGATTAGTGATGTTGAGCGTCTTTTCATGTGCATAACTTTGTAAAATAAGTTCTGTATAAAAATCCTTTGTTGGATGCATATTATTGAGGAACTATGCAGAGTAATGTAGTTATGAGGGGCAGAACCATGACTGTTTTCCTCTCAAGGTCATTCTTTTCCTAGCATAACACCACACAGGATTGTAGCAAGTGGCTTCAACTGGCAACTTCATTCATGTATCCATCCACTCACTCATCCATCCATTCACTCATCCACCCATCCACCCACCCATTCCCCTACATACTCATCCATCCATCCATCCAACCACCTACTCATTCATCCATCTATCCATCCACCACCCCACCCATCCATCTACCCATCTATCCATCCATCCACCCACCCACCCATTTATCTATCTATCCATCCATCCATTCATCTATCTATCCATCCATCCATGTGCCTGCTGCCTATACACCTACCCACCAGTCTATCTACCCACCCATTTATTCATAGTTCATCCATCTATTCACTCATCTATCCATACACCCCACCCATTCATCCATCTATTTCACCACCCAGGATGCAGCCACACCATTTATACACCATTCACCCATCCAATCACCATCCATCCATCCATCCACTTACCTATCCATCCATCTACATCAACCCACTCACTCATCCATCCATCTAACCACCCAGCATGCATCCATCCACCCACCCATCCACCCATCCACATACACACCTATTCACCCACCCATCCATCCATCCACCCACCCGTCTACCCGCACATCCATCCATCTATCCACACATCTATTCATTACTTCCCATCCATCCATCTACTTACCCACACATCTATTTATCCATTCATCTAACTACCCACAATTCACCCACTCACCCATCCATCTACGCATTTACTCAAAATTACTCCATTTACCCACTCATCTATTCACCCATCCATCCACCCATTTATCCACAATTCATCCATCTACCCACTCATTACCCACACACCCATCCATCCATCCATCCATCATCTATCCATCCACTACCCATTTACCCACGGTTAATCCATCCACCCACTCATCCATCCATCTATCCACCCACTTATTTATCCATCTACTCACTCATTTATCCACAATTCATCCATCCACCCACTCACCTAGCCACATACCCATCCATCCATCCATCCACCCACCCACTCATCTATCCATCACCTATCCATTTACCCACAATTCATTCACCCACCCCCTCATCCATCCACCTACCCATTTACCCACAGTTCATCCCTCTACCCACTCATCTATTCATCCATCCATTCATCCACCCACTTACCTATCCATCTACCCACCTGTTTATCCACGATTCATTCACTGTCCCAATCATCTATATATCCATCTGTCCATTCATTCATCTACCCAACCACTCATCTATCCATCCACCCACCCGTTATCCACAATTAATCCATCCACCTACTCATTTTCCCATTCATCCCTCCACCCATCCCTCCACTTATCTATCCATCCACCCACCCATTTACAATTCATCCATCCACCCACTCATCTAGCCATACACTCATACACCCATCCATCGACTCACCCACTCATGTATCCATCTACCCACCCATTTATCCACAAATCATCCATCCACCCATGCAGGCACCATCTATCCACCCAAGCCTGAGAGCCGTCCATGTCTAGAGTCTGACACTGTGCCCAGCCCTGTCTGTTCCAAGGCTGATGAGTTCTTGATGCTCCGTTCCTGCTTAGTCTCCACTGGACCTACCTGCTCTGGTGACTGCTCCTCTGCCTTGGCCTCACCCTGATCCCCTGTTGATTCCTGCATGCAGCTCTGCTCTGAGCTTCAGGGGCTTCCTGCTGTTGGGGCCTGGCCCCCTGGAGGCTCTAGTCTTAGACACTGTTGGGAGCAAGCAGTGCCAGGTGCCACATCAGGCAGCTTCCCTTCCACATGCCACACATGCCTTCCTCCTGGGGCCTTCGAGAACTTTGCAGTCCAGCCCCAGCCGCCAGTCCGCCCACCGTAAACTCACACGGCCCCCCCATACTTCATGCCTCTGCCTGTGCTGTTCCAGCCTAAATCACCGTCCCACAAATCACCCTTGTAGCCTGCAAAGCTGCCTCTGGTTCCGGCCCCCTCCCCGGGGAGGAGAAGCCACACCTGTCTCCACATTCCCACGTGCTTTGTCCAAATTCTGCACAACAGCCTTTCCACAGGGCCTGTGATTACTAACAAAGACGATGACAATGACGATGACTAATGTCACATGCTCTCCTGGAAGCCAGGCCTACACTCACACATCCTGTGCAGAATCTCACCAAATCCTTTCAACAACCCTAGAAGGCAGGTTCTGCTATCACCCCGCTCTTACAGAGGAGGACCCCCAAGGCTGAGAGAGGGAATGAGACTCACTCCAAATCACACAGTGAGCAACTGAGCTGAATCCCAACCCAGGCCTGTCTGATTCCAGAGCTGGGACGTGGCCTAGTGATAAATCCTCAGCGTGGCTGCCAGCCCTGGACGCAGGATCCGTACCTGAGCTGTCTGTTCCTGAACAAGAATAAATGCATGAACGGATGACTGAATAAACTGATGGAGGCTCAAGCCAACAGCACTGGTCACAAGGGCCAGAAGTTCTCAGCCATTAGCCCTAAAAGGAAAGCCTTGACCACCACACAGAAGCACTCAGCGAAGGACTTTTTCTTCCTGGAGAGGCGGAAGAAGAAGGTAAAAGCAAAGAGAAAAACAAGCGGGAGAGGCAGGGGCCTGGAGGGTTTCCCATGGAGTGAGCACGACTGCTTTGGGTATCTGGAATTTGGGCGCCCATGGAGCACCGTGTAGTGGTGAGCGTTTGGTTTCTGTGCTGCAGGTGGACGGAATGTCACTGTCTGGGCGTCTCAGCACAGAAGTGTGCAGATGGGTGCCCAGCGAGTCACATGATAAGCAGGCCCCACGCAGCCACATGGAGCCTGGCCCTGGCCTGAGCCTCTGGCTATCCCCATGTCCCACACCCTCCAGGCAGCAGGGGTGAGTGTCCAGGACCCTGGTGAGCTGGCCGGCCACATGGACACACAGAGCCATCAGCCCACGGTGCTGCAAGGTCCAGCTGGTCTGTGAGCAGCCGACCAGCTCTCCTCCCCTTTGCCCTCAACGTCCTTGGGAAGGAGGGGTGGCAGGGCTGGGAGGCCGAAGGTCAGGGAGCTGGAGTCCCCTGACTGGATGAGGAGCAGGGCCCTGGCCAGACCCTCTCTCTACCCACGTGGGCTTGGGGTCATCCAGGCAGACACACGCCAGAATTCAGATCTGTGAAGATTTGGTGTTTCACTGCAGACGCAATTTACCTCCAAGAAGAAAAAGAGCCACTAATGAATGCTGACCTCCAGCTGACAATGACGATGACAGTTTTGCCCATCTACGGGAGGCAGTGCCAACGTCACAACCACCTAGAAATGCAGGACACGGACCTAGATTCTGATGATGGCTTTGCCTGTCTATGGGAGGCAGTGCCGACGTCACAACCACCTAGAAGCGCGGGACACGGACCCAGATCCTGGGTGGTGGTTTCCAGAAAACACTCTGCTCTAAAGGAGCTGGGGCTCTGTGGGGAAGTGGCCGAGTCCAGGGCACAGGCAGAAGGATGGCATGCACCCCTCCATTTGTACTGGGAAGTTGGACGTCCTCAGAGAAGGTGGGGACAGGTGGGTCCGAACACTTCAGGAGCCATCAGAAGCCACCAAGGTTGTAACTCATGGAACAGAGTGACAACTCAGAAGGCTATCCTGGTGACAGAAGAACGAGCAAGCGTGTGTTGGGCGGACGGGTGGGCAGCTCCCGAGAGGAGAATACCAATGAGCAGGTGCGGAAGACGCTGTTTAAACAAACATCCTGGTAAGGACAGGCGGGAGGAAGCCAGGCAGCGCAGGTGTAGGTGGGGCCCATGGTGTGTGCGGGGGGGTCTCAAAGGTCTGTGTGTTCGGAAAGTCTCATAGTAAGATGTTGAGAAAAGAGGAAAATAAAGATGAGGATTGGGGAAAAAGAATGCGCCACAGGGTGATGTCCCTCCCCCATGGGCAACACCAGTCACACCCACCTGCTATGGGCCTGGCCACTGGGGGCAGTTTTTATCCCTATTTTGCAGGGAAAGCAGCTAGGGCACTGAGCGGTTACGCAGCTTGCCCCGGCCAGCTGTGGACAGTGGAAAAACTCAAAGCCAGTTCCACCGGTGTGGAGCCCAGATCCCCCCTGCCCCGCCATCACCTGCTCCTCATGGAAAGACTGTGCTGTGAGCAAGGGGAGGAGGGGCAGAGGGACCCCGCGAGCCCAGCTCCCCCAGGCACTGCACGGCCCAGGCCCTCCTAGGTCAACCAAAGCCCCACTCTCCTCCCTGCAGCCTGTCACCTTTCATGCTCTTCCAAGGGCCTAAATGTGAAGCCGCTGCGCAGGCCCAGGGCTCTGCATGTCCAAGGATCCACTCCTCACAGAGGGGAGGCGACCTGCCCGGGTACCACAGCTCACAGGGGTCGGGCCGGGCGTTTTCCGCGCAGAAAACATTTGATGTACTTCAAGTGACTGCCAGGGCACCCTCCAGGCTCACCTCAAAAACAGTTTTATGGTGGCCTGGACTTAGTGACTTGCTTCCAAAGAACAGAGTGGAGAAGTGTCACCAGCATGGCCTCAGCCCGGTGTCCAGGTCAGCGTCCACCGCCAAGCATCCTGCTGGCAGTGCCAACCCTCGTGGGGATGTGAGGCGCCCAGCACTTGACCTCTGTGTGTTCTTCCTGAAAACCTGTGATCCCACTCTACCCAGGAGAAAAACACCAGGAAAACTAACACAGAGGGACAGTCCACAAAACATTCCGCTGGTCCTTCTCAAAACCGTCAAGGTCCTCAAACAGGGAAATTCTGAGAAACGGTCTCAGCCGGGAGGAGGCCATGGGGATGAAATGCCACGTGGGGTCCCGGGACAGAACAGAGACGTTGCTGAGAAAACTCCTGAAACCAGAACAAAGCCTGACGTTTACTTGTAGTAAGGCAATGTTGGCAGACAGACCAGGGTCGTCTTCTCAGTGTAGCCGAATGCACCAGAGAGACATGAGATGCCAGCGAGGGGGAAACTGAGGACAGGGCATGGGAATGCGAGGCCGTCGCTGCCACGACCCTAGGAATTGAAAGTTCTTCCAAACTTTTTTTTTTTTTTGAGATGGAGTTTTGCTCTTGTAGCCCAGGCTGGAGTGCGATGGCGCGATCTTGGCTCACTGCAACCTCCGCCTCCCAAGTTCAAGCGATTCTCCTGCCTCAGCCTTCCTGAGTAGCTGGGATTACAGGCACATGCCACTACACCCAGCTAATTTTGTATTTTTAGTAGGGACAGGGTCTCTTCATGTTGGTCATGCTGGTCTCGATCTCACAACCTCAGGTGATCTGCCCACCTCAGCCTCCCAAAGTGCTGGGATTACAGGCATGAGCCACCACGTCCGGCAACAGTTTACTTTTAAAAGACGGGGAAAAGACTTGAAAAGACATTTCACCAAAGATGACATGTCAACAGCAAATGAACACATCCAAAGGAGCTCAGCCTCCATGATGAGGGAATGGAAGTCAAAGCCTGCTGTATACCTCCCGGGATAACACTGATCAAAACCCTGTTAAAAAAGGCGGGGCCCGTGAGAATGTGGAGAAATCGGACACCCATGCTGCTGGGGGGAGGTGGGGGATGTGTAAACTGGCTCAGCCACTTTGGAAAGCGGGCAGCAGCTGGGTTAAAAGGTGAAAGGCAGGCTTACTCAGGACCCGGCAATGTCACCCCGAGGAACCCGAGTGAAGTAAAACATGCTGAATGTTCATCACGGTGTTATCCCAAACAGCCTGACCCACAAACGGCCATGGTAGCCCTACTGACCCCGTGGGCCACCCTAACCCTAACCTCCCCCCACCCCCGCACAGCCTCCTCTTGGACTTGTGTAAGTCAGTCTGCCAACAGGCGTGCCCTCCCCTCGTTTCCACTCAGTTCTCATCCCCCAGGGACCCACCCCAAACCTGGGGGCCCTGTGTGGGTCTCCTGAGAGGCCAGCCTGCCCCAGAGGGAGGAACACATGATCTGTTTGGGACCAAAAGGGACTCAGCTCAGCTGGGCATAGTGGGCTCTTTACTTCCAGCCTCAGCGAGCACATGCTGCTCTGTGCCCCATGCTGGGCCAGCCCTGGGCATGAGAGATGGCCCCTGGGACCCTCCTTGCCATGTCTGATAGGACAGCACTTCAGTACCCACAATACTTCTGGTCCAGGGGTGGGCGTCGGGCTCCTGGGCAGACAATCCCTGGGCCTTCATGACTGGCACTGAAGTGAGGCGTGGGCAGGAAGGCACTGGGCCAGATTCCTCCCTGGGGCACTTAAATGGGGCCACAGAAAAAGAATCAGTGCGGTGACGGGTGGAGGTGGGGCTCCATAGCAGCCACGGTCAGGAGCGAGTCCTCGGTGTGCAAGGTATAAATAAGCTGCAGCGACAGGAGCAGCCGAGTGACACGGACCGAACACACGGAGAGCGAGAGAGCCGCAGGGAGAACGCAGACGCCGTGAGCTGCAGACGCTGTGAGCTCCAGAGCCGAGAGCTACGGACACCCAGCCCCTCTTGCAGGCCTCCAGAGCCGAGAGCCACGGACACCCAGCCCCTCTTGCAGGCCTCCAGAGCCGAGAGCCACGGACACCCAGCCCCTCTTGAAGGCCTCCAGAGCCGAGAGCCACGGACACCCAGTCCCTCTTGCAGGCCACCGGGAGCATCTGGAACCCAGTTCCCGAAACCATGGCAGGGGCTGCTGCTCTGGGGCTCTCATGCTTGTGGCTTGGATGGGGTTGCAGAGGACACACTCATCAAGCTCACACCTGCAAACGCTGATTGTACGAAGTGGGTCCTTCTGGTCACACCAACTAAAACCGCCTGGGGAAGGACGGGAAAAGGACTCAGGGCACAACATTGCTCCCAGAAAGGAATTCTCTGCAAGTCTAGCAGCTGTGACTGCCCTGTGCCACCGGAGACAGCTTCATCCACAGCTGCTGAGGTCACTGGCTCCGCCTCCAGAAGGAGTTTTGCTTACTGCTGTCACACATGAACCAGCATGTCGCAGGTCCTCAAACGTTCCCCGTGCCGGTGAACTTTCTCAAAGAGAAAAACCACCATCCTACTGGCCTTGCAACCTTCTCCTGCTCTGCATGGATGCCCCAAAATACAATTCTTTCTTCTCAAATAAAACGCTCAATTTGGAAATTCGTCTCTGTATTTTTATGCTGACTTCAACATACCCCAGGAACCGTGAGGCCCCGAGGACACGAGTGACCTTCCCTACACCTGGTTCCTTCGTGTGCACGACAGGCCGTGCTGTTGCCTCGAGCCTGGGGCCTGGCAGCTCAGCCGGAGCCGCTCCAACAACCTCCCAGTAGCTCCAGCCACACCGTCGCTGCCGTCAGCGTGGACACGGCCTCCCCGCAGCCCTGAGTCCTCTCTGCAGCTCCAGTGACTCCATCCCTGCGGTCACTGCGGATGCGATCTCCCAGCGGCTCCAGCATCCTCCTTGTAGCTCCAGTGGCACTGTCTCTGCAGTGAACCCGGCCTCCCCGTGGCCCTGTACCACTTAGAGGGGCTGGGCCCCTTCCCCTCCTGAGCTTTCCAGCAGCCTCATCGCTGACCCTCAGGCGTGGCCAATCCCATGCCTGTCGGAGGGCACAGGCCGTCATCACCATGGAGCTCAGGCATGTTGCCTAGGCAGGGGTCCTCCAGGAAGCCTGGCACGTGAGGGTGGCAGCTCAGGCTTGTTGGGGGTGGGGAGCTGGCCAGGCAGTCAGGGCCCCGCACATGTGACTGGGCAAATTCCATCCCCTCTTGGCCTCTGTCTCCATTTGCCAGGAGAACAATGGGCTCTGCTAAGCCAACTACCTTCATCCAAACCAACGGACTGAAACCACCTCTGCTGAGCCCGGAGGCAGCCAGGCGGGTGGAGAAGCCGACGGGGTCCCCGGGCTGGGTGGCAAGCAACCCAGTGGGGCTGTGGGAGGGACAAGCCACTGCCCTCGGTGGAGAGCTCTGCAATGCACAGCCCACTCTCGCCTGCCCCTCCAGCATCCCCGTGACCCAGGACAGGCAGGTTTCCTATGACCCACTTCACAGAGGGGAACACTGAGGCTGCAGGGAGTTGACTGAGGAGCTCAAGGTCCCCAGCCACACAGTGTGGCTCTAGCTTTGCACTGACGCCACGTGCCACATGCACTCTTTGCTGGGACATACCCGGCCCCGCCGGACAGTGCCGTGCCCCCTCCCAGGACAGCAGCTGGAGCACCCAGCCCTCGTGAAGGTCACCTGCCCCTTGTGCCACTGCCGCTCATGACTTGAAGGGAGGCCAAAAGGAAGTCCCAGGTTATTTTCCAGCAGCGCCTCCCGTGGCCCTTGGGGTGAGGCTGGGCTGCTCTGCCTGGCAGTGGCACTGGGGAAACCTCCCGAGAGGCCCCAGGAAGGCCCCTGGCCTCCTTCCCCCTCGCCCCTGATTTCTTGGATCCCTTCCTCGGTCACTGTTCTTCTGGTGAGAATGCTGGTCTCAGAGCTGAAACTGGGTGAAGTCACCCCTGGAGGAGGAGGAAGCCAGGGCAGCCGGTGACTCACCCACATGAGACCATGGGCGGCGGCCAGTGCAGAGCGGGGCTCCCCACTGCTGGCTGTGATCCAGGGAGCGCCTTGGCCCGAGGTGTCCCTGACAGGACAAAGGCGGCGTGGCAGCTGCCGAAACCTGAACTCCTCTGCCCTGCCCCTGTCCCATGACCCCACACATCTAGCAAGTCAGTGCCAGAGGAAATCCTCGAAGAAAATGGGCGTCTCCCTTGCTGAGCACAGAACTGCCATCAGCCCTGTGTGCCCTGCCCCTGAGAGTAGAAAGGACGTGCGGGAGAGGCCATGGTCACCCCCAGGAGCCCCCAGACCCACTGGAAAGCAGCCCGGTGAGCGTCTGAGAAGCATGGCCTGTGCTTGGCACAAGGCAGTGGGGAGGAAGGGGGCATGGCCAGGCAGCCCAGGGCCATGCCAAAGCCCAGCAGGTGCTGGACGAGCAGGGCAGGAGCAGGAGGGGCTCCGGGAGTGAGGGCATGTGCTGAGCTTGAGGTGTGGCTGGGCTGGGAAGGCCAGACAAAGTTGGGTGACCTCTGGCCAGTGCAGGGGTCAGGCGGTGGCACTGGGGGAGGAGGATATGGGAGGAAGATGGACTGGATGAGGTGCCAGGGCTGAACCCAGCAGGT
>PVKV010027446.1:0-26395 GCA_004027835.1 Alouatta palliata | reverse complement strand
GTTTGTTTTTTTCTTGTAAATCTGTTTCAGTTCTTTGTAGATTCTGGATATTAGCCCTTTGTCAGATGGGTAGACTGCAAAAATTTTTTCCCATTCTGTTGGTTGCCGATTCACTCTAATGACTGTTTCTTTTGCTGTGCAGAAGCTGTGGAGTTTGATTAGGTCCCATTTGTCTATTTTGGCTTTTGTTGCCATTGCTTTTGGTGTTTTGGTCATGAAGTCCTTGCCTACACCTATGTCCTGAATGGTTTTGCCTAGATTTTCTTCTAGGGTTTTTATGGTGTTAGGTCTTATGTTTAAGTCTTTAATCCATCTGGAGTTAATTTTAGTGTAAGGTGTCAGGAAGGGGTCCAGTTTCTGCTTTCTGCACATGGCTATCAAAACAGCATGGTACTGGTACCAAAACAGAGATATAGACCAATGGAACAGAACAGAGGCCTCTGAGGCAACACAACACATCTACAACCATCCGATCTTTGACAAACCCGACAAAAACAAGCAATGGGGAAAGGAGTCCCTGTTTAATAAATGGTGTTGGGAAAACTGGCTAGCCATGTGCAGAAGGATTCTTTATAAGGCAAGATGTTAGGGCACCTAGAGAAATGCTGGGTGCAAGTGAACGCCTCTCCCCTGGGAACCCACAGTGCCCAGCCAGGCACGTGGGCAAGGCACCCCCTGACAGCCTTACCGTGAGCTGCTTGATGATGTCCTCTCTCTCCTTCAGCCGAGTCTGCAGGCGGCCTATGAGCTGAAGGTCCTCGGGCCTGGATGCTCCCTTCCCTGGCTTCTCTCCAGAATCTTTCAGTCTGTTCCAAGCAGGCATGCAGTAAGGTCTCCCTTAGAGCAATCACTCAACAATGCGGGAGAACAAGCGCACGTGATAGGAATGCTATCCTGTGTTCAGCAAGGTCTCCCTTAGAGCACTCACTCAACAATGCGGGAGAACAAGCGCACGTGATGGGAATGCTATCCTGTGTTCAGCCCGGCGGGGGAGGCCCAGATAGCAGCAGAGGCTTAGCCAGGGCCCCCCCGGGAGATGGCTGGCAGAACCCAGGATCCCAGCTCTGTCAGGTCCCCTGAGGCTGCAGGGCCAGGAACCAAAGGTCCCCTGTGTGCACATAGTGCTGCACTCAGCGGGGCTTCAAGAGCCAGGGATGATGCTGGGAGAACAACAGCCCAGGGCAGGAAAATGCCCCCCACTCCCCCTGAAGCCCGCAGGTTCTCTTAAAACTCTGGCGCCATCTGCTGGCGAACACGGAGCATGGCCCGGGGCCAGTACCCACTGCTTGCTTTTTCAGCATGAAGCCAGGGAGGAACTGGGTGGTGAGGAGAGCAGGGCTAGGGCTGCAGATGACCTACTGACAGGAATTGATAAAAACCCAAGGCTTTGGGTGAGATGACCGGGCCCTGATACTGGCTCTGCTTTTTTCTAGATATGTGACCTTGGGCATCATTTCACCTGTGTGTGGGCCTCGGTTCCCTCTCCTTTAAACTGGCCATGGAACTGGGTGGTTGTGAGAATTCCGCGTGATAATGGGCCTGGCTTACATAGCAAGTGCCCCGTAGACTGTAGCTGGTAAAACCTTTCCTGCTGGCTTTTGGATGATTTGCTTTGTATTGGAGACAGTGGAGAAGTTTTTAAGAGCTCAGGCTAAAGGTCAGACAGGTGACATTTAAATTCACTTAATGCTGCCTGACCTTGGGCAAGTGGCTTTGCCTGTCAGGACCTGGCTTGTAGCCATCACCTCCTGAATGGTCTTCCTGCCAGTCACCCCCTCCCCGTTTCTTCTCAGCAGTCAGGCCACGTCACTCCTGCCGAATGCCTTGCGACGGCTTCCTAGGGCACTCTGAACACATCCAAATTCCTTCCCATCAGGGCAGGGGTTCCTCCGCCCAGCTCCTTTCCTCCCACTCACCTTCCCTCTCACTCTATTTAACCACACAAGCCTTTGGGCTGTTTTCAGGAATGTGAAGCAGGCCCAGGCCTTTGCACCAGCTGTGGCATCTGCTTTGAATGCTCTGCCTCCAGATGGCTCAGGAGTGCCCTTACCTCCTTGTACTTAAATGTCACCTCCTCAAAGAGGCCTTCTTTTGCCCACACTTGCCACTCCCAATCCTGTCCTCTAGCATTTTCACCATCTGTTATGAAGTTAACTGCTTGCTTTTTCTTTTTATTGAGACAGGGTCTATTTTGTTTTGTTTTGAGACAGGGTCTTTCTCTCTGTAACCCAGGCTGGAGTACAGTGGTGCAGTCATGGATCACTGCAACCTCAACCTCTTGCGCTCAGATGATCCTCCCACCTCAGCCTCCCAAGTAGCTGGGACTACAGGCACACACCACCATGCCCAGCTAATTTTTTTTTTTTTTTGGTGAGACAGAGTTTCGCAACGTTGCCCAGGCAGGACTCGAACTCCTAGGCTTAAGGGATCCGCCCTGGGCTCAAGCCTCAGCTATGCAAAGTGCTGGGATTATAGGCGTAAGCCACCAAGCCCAGACTGCTTGCTTATTTCTTATCTGAGTCCTCAGCAGAATTTGTGAGCCTATGGGCACTGTCTTTGTTTTGTTCTTCGCTGTAACTTTAGAGCCTAAAGTAGTGCTGTGCATACAGTGGGTCCTTAACAAATATTTGTTGAATGAATAAATACAATAGTGTGCATTAGAGACCAGTGGGAATAACGATTCTACCCTCAAGTACTGTTGTGATGATTAAACAAGATGATACTATTAGAACAGAGCAAATGCTCATAACTGAGCAGCCCTGATCCTTCTAATTTCTTCCAAGTGTGAGGATTAAACCAATGCTCATCCTCACAGATTCCCAGTGACCCGCAGGAAAGGGGAACACAGCCTCATAAAATGAAGGGAGAATGATAACCCCTTGGCTTGTTCCTCCCCACCACCAATCCCCCAAACTTGCTCTGTCGCTGAAGCTGGAGTGCAATGGCCCAATCTCAGCTCACTGAAACCTCCACCTCCCAGGCTCAAGTGATCCCAAAGTGCTGGGATTTCAGGTGTGAGCCATCGGGCCTGGCCAGAACCCAGGACTTTTCATTTGAAAACCAGGAAA
Source organism: Alouatta palliata (assembly GCA_004027835.1). NCBI lineage: Eukaryota > Metazoa > Chordata > Mammalia > Primates > Atelidae > Alouatta > Alouatta palliata. Next base: position 23,327 of record PVKV010027446.1, on the reverse strand, counting down.
GCCCAGGGCCGCTGGGGTGAGTTGGCCACCCTACCAAATGGCACATTTGCTAGTCCCTCCCTGGGGCCCAAGGCCTCACGTACTCGGCTTCCAGGGCGGCCAGCCGGGCCTGGAGCTGGGCCTGAGCACTACTGAAATCTGCCACCATGGCCTGCATCTCCTTCCGGTGTTCCTGGCGGAGTGTCTCCACCTCCCTGGCTCGCTGGGCTTGCTGATTCTCCTCCAGCAACCTGTGGTGGACGAAAGCACAGCCAGGCTTGCCCAGCTACGGGGATGGCGCCCCTTGGGTTCTGGGGTTTATTCTTCTCGTTGCTGCCCAGTTTGGGACAGCTGGGTGGGGAGAGGTTGTGAACTGAGGATACCTGTGGGAAGGAGAGCTAGGGTCTCCGAGTTGTGGGGTCCAGGACAAACCCCCACGGTGGGACCCCTTCTCAGCACCCTCCCATCTCAGAAGGAGAAACCTGAGCATGGGGACAGCCTTCAGGTGGAAGTGATGGAGAACAGCCCTCCAGGGGAGCCCCAGAAAACACGCTCTTCACTTGGGGCCAGCAGGGAGGCGGGAGGCTGAGATTCTCTATCAGTATCACCCGAATGCTGAGACTCTGAGACCTGGGGGGCCGCCAGTCCAGGGTGGAAAGGAGGGTGGGCGTGGGAGGGATGGCAGTGTTTCAGCCCTCCCACCCACTCCTGGCTGCCTGTGTCTGCGGCCTCCCCATCACTTCCTAGCTGTGTGACTCTGGGCAAGCTGCTCCCTGCTGCGCCCTCCTCTGTCAGATGCAGGTGACAGTGGAACCTATCTTACAGAATTACTGTAAGGAGGAATTGTGTTAATACATGTCCAAAACAGTCCATGGCATAAAGTACATGCTCAACCATTAGCAATAATTTCTCTTACTAGTGAGAAACAGCGGGATCTACAGAAAAGCCTCAGGGGTCTATTGCCCTCAGAGGGTACAAGCATTTTTCTTTTTTTGTTTTTTTTTCAGATGGAGTCTCACTCTGTTGCCCAGGTTGGACTGCAGTGGCACGATCTCAGGTCACTGCAACCTCCACCTCCTAGGTTCAAGCAATTCTCCTGCCTCAGCCTCCTGAATAGCTGGATTACAGGTGCCCACCACCACACCCCACTAAGTTTTTGTATCTTTAGTAGAGACGGGGTTTCACCATTTGGGCCATACTGTTCTCAAACTCCTGACCTCAGGTGATCCACTCGCCTTGGCCTCCCAAAGTGTTGGGATTACAGACATGAGCCTCTGCACCTGGCCAGCACTTTTTTTGTTGTTAGAGGTGAGATCTCGCTATGTTGCCTAGGTTGGTCTCGAACTCCTGAATTTAAGCATTTCTCCCACCTTTGCCTCCCAAAGTGCTAGGATTATAGATGTGAGCCACCACGCCTGGCCTGGTCCAAGGAAATTTTAGTGTGATATACTCCTTCCGAGGAGTGGGACCATTGCTCTTCTCACTTGGAGGGGGCTGTAATGTAAAATGGTTAGGAGTTGCTAATCCAAACTCCTTATTCTAGGGAGTTGGTAAGGTCACATGGTGAGTTACTAACCGAATCTAAGTTGTTCCACCTTGGCCAGGTGGGCTCCTGGCTGCCTCTTAGATAAGCCTCAGGTCAGCTGTTCGCTTGGGGAGGGAGGCCCCATGACCCCAGGCCAGTTAGGGCCTGAGCTCTTTCACAGCCACTTGGGCCTGGCAGGGGAACTGTCCCTCACCACTGAGTGCAGGACTCACAATAACCCCCGTCTCCTGGTGGCTCTCCTCCCGATCTCCACTGGGCATACTAGTCTCCTGGGGCCTCGTTCCACATCCAGATTCCCCTCCTCACACCTCTTGCAACTGGGGTGGCCCTTTCCACATCCAGGCCCCTGCTGGGACCTCCTTTCCACATCCAGGCCTCTCCTGGGACCTCCTTTCCACATCCAGGCCCCTCCTGGAACCTCCTTTCCACATCCCGGCCTCTCCTGGGACCTGCTTTCCACATTCAGGCCTCTCTCAGACCTCCTGCAACTGGGGTGGCCCCAGAGTGTGGAGTTTTAACAAAGCTCCCATGAGGGGCACCTCTGGCTGGGAATCTATGTACCCAGCACTACCTCAGGCCTCCAGGACACCCTGGTTCATCTCAGCGAGTGCTTTTGCCTAAAAAAGGAGGGTTTATGAAGAATTCCAGTGCCTCTGGAAAACTCTCTTGCTCTGGCCATTTGTTGCAGCAAGAGTGAAGTAAAGGATTCACGGATAAGAAGGCAGTGGCACTCAAAGTAGCATCCTGGTGACGCTGCATCAGCATCTCCTGGGAATTTGTTAGAAACGCAAATCCTAATTCCAGTGCTAATCAATCCTGGTTCTCAGGCTCCACCCTGGCTCTAGTGATTCAGAAATGCCAAAGGTAGAGCCCAGAAATGTGCTCAACAAACCTTCGAAGTGATTCCTTTTTTTCTTTTTTCTTTCTTTTTTTCTTTTTTTTTTTTTGAGACAGGGTCTTGCTCTGTCACCTAGGCTGGAGGGCAGTGGCAGGATCTCAGCTCACTGCAGCCTCTGCCCTCTGAGCTCAAGTGATCCTCCCCTCTCAGCCTCCTGAGTAGCTGGGACTGCAGGCACACACCCCCACACCTAGTGTTTTTTTGTTTTTGTTTTTGTATTTTTAGTATAGATGGGGTTCTTACATGTTGCCCAGGCTGGTCTCAAACTCCTGAGTTTAGGCAATCTGCCTTGGCCTCCCAAAGTGCTGGGATTACAGGCATGAGCCACCACATCCCGCCCTTCCAGGTGATTCTAATGCAAGTTCAAGTTTGAGAACCGTGACAACAGACTTTTTTTGAATCAGTGCTGTGTGCCAAGCATCGTTACAAACACTGTACATGTTCTCTCTTTCAGTTCTCCCAACAACCCTGTGAGCTAGGCCCTGTTATCCTCCCATGCTCTGGGCCAGTGAGGCATGGAGAGGTCAAGAAACTGACCCAAGGTCATGCATCAGAGGCAGAGTTACCAATGTTGACCGAAGTGCAAAGCCCAGCCTTCCCTAACAACTACAGTGCAATGGAAAACCTCCCTGAACCTTTTTTTTTTTTGAGACGGAGTTTTGCTCTTGTTGCCCAGGCTGGAGTGCAGTGGCACCATCTCAATTCACTGCAACCTCCACCTCCCAGGCTTAAGCAATCCTCCCTCCCCCGCCTCCCAAGTAGCCGGGACTACAGGTGCACACCGCCACGCTTGGCTAATTTTTGTATTTTTATGGAGATGGGGTTTCACTGTATTGCCCAGGCTGGTCGTGAACTCCTGACCTCAGGTGATCTGCCTGCCTTGGCCTCCCAAAGTCCTGGGATTACAGGCGTGAGCCACCGCGCCAGCCGAGGCTGGAATCTTATCCCCATTTTACAGAGGACTCAGTCTGGGAGAGGTCAGCTGACTCACCAACCTCACACAGCTAGTTAAGAGGGCACAGCTAGTTAAGAAGACACCACACGGTCTGAACTACTCCACCACACTGTGGATTTGATGACACTTTTGGTGTCTTCTAGGTCCAATCCTTGGTCTCATAAATGCCCTGATTTGCAGGGAACAAGACTCCCTCTTCTATTTCAAGGCCCTTCCTCTGCGGTTTTAAGATCTAGAATTTCTGGCGCTCTGGGACTTTTCATGAGTTAGAGGAGGAACATCTGTCAGATGTTGGCGCATTAAGTGTCTAGTGTCTCCCAAGGCAGGATGCCGGAGGGAGTGACCCAATTCAAGTCTCAGGCTCAGCGAGCCGCAGTGTCGGGAGGGAGGGAAGCTGGCGGGGGCGGGGTCACCGACCTGCGCTGGTCACGGAGCTGCTGCGCCTCCTGCTGATGCTGCTCCACCTCCGAGCGCAGCCGCCGCACCGCGTCCTGGAGCTGCACGTTCTCCTCCCAGAGCCTGCATCCCTCGCCAGGACCCTGCCCAGCAGCGCCCGGTGGGGAGCCGGCCTGGCCCGGGCCACCCCGTTCCTGAAATGGCAACCAGGAGAGCTGTTTTCAGGAGGCGCAGGGGCGGACAAGGCACAAAGGGCCAGAGCTGTGCGGCGGCGAGATGGAGATCCACGGATGCCCCGCCCAGGCTGGAGCCCAAGACAGGTTCCTGAGTGCCCCGCAGGGACTCCCATCCAGTCTCTTAAACTTTTCCTGCTTTGGGAGTTGGCCAAATCTGGCCCTTAGAGATTAATAAAACTTCTGAGCCAAGAATGGGGCTTGCATCCAAATGAACACCAACCACACTCCACCTGCCCCATGCCCTTGCTGTGCTCTCTACCCGAGGTGCCCGCCCTGCCTGCCTCCGTGAAGGCTTCCCTTAGTGAAGTTAAGTGTTCAGTGAAGTGACACTGCCTCAGTGAAGCCTTCCCACCTTTCAGGGGAGAACTGATAAGCTTTCTGTGATACCACCAAATCTCGCCAGCTCTGGCTCTGTAAGGGGTGACACCGAAGAGAATATGTTTTCATGCTGGTTTCCTTGGCTGGATTGGGAGCTATTCCTCACTTCATCTTTCCAACCGTGTAGCACCTAGCATGGTGTATTCTATAGGTGCCACGTAAATGCTTGCTAGACAAAATTGTTCTAGACTGTCAGTAGTTCAGGTAGAAAACAAAGATTGCTGTCCAACAGCAAATGGTGTCAGATTAAATCTGTGACTAGTGAATGTTAAGTTTTCAAATTCAGATATGCCCGATGGCTTGTGTATGTATTTGTTCGCTGCACATAGTAATTGCACAGCTGTGCCCTGGGAGAATCTGTGACCCAGGTACCATGTCTCTGCCTTCCTGCCCTGGGGTTGGCATGGTGGGGGATGCCTGTGGGCACCCACTTGGCACTCTCACATGCCTAACCTGGAAGAGCAAGAGCAGGGGGGTTGCTGCCCTGTGGGGACCACCCTTGACTAATGGGGGACAGAAACAGATGGAAAAATGCATTCCCCTCTTGGGTCTCTGGGTGGGAGAGATGAGAATTAGGTCCTAGCAGGACAGAACTCCACTTAGCTCAGTGGTGGCCAGCTTGGGGCTGCAGCCTGGCATTGTGTCCCCTCCCCTTTCCTTTATGACTTGCTGCCCAGGCTCTTCCTCTTTGCTGACACCCTGGCATCTGCGCTCTGTGTGGGGTATCACCTGAGACCACACTTGCCTTCCAGACGGTTCAGGGCTTCCCTCCTCTGGGGCAAAGGAGAGGGCTGGGGCACAGGTGGCCAGGTATCATCTCATGCACTCAGTGCTCCCTGGCTTCCATCCGGAGCCCTCAGATGAACACTGACTCCCTCCATGGCCCAGGCCACAGCTGTCACCATCCCACATTTCCCTTGTCCCCTTCCATTGGTACCAGAGGCTCCCACCCATCTAAACAGTTAATGGAATACGTTCTGTCTTCCCTCTGCTAGACCTAACCACTGGGCTAACCTGTGATTCATCATTTGTTAATATTTTTCACATAAACCCAGAAATTGCCTTCCTATGCTCAGCAACAGCTAAGTCTGGCACACGTGATTCCCATGTCCCCAGGACTTTCAGCAGGACTGGGCCACCAACGAATCCTCACCATCCACAGACACTGGTGGAGACCCTGCTGAGAGCTAGGAGTGGGGTGGGGAGGCAATGAGGCAGAACACACAGGTTATCCTCAGAAGATTTCTGATCCAGTCTAGGCAACAAGGACATCCATGAAATGGCATGTCCCCAACAGGACCAGGCGGTAAATCCTAGAGCCAGCTGAGCTGTCTTGGAAGGAAGTGCTCCAGGATCTCAGAGCCAGAGGGAGCCACGGTCTGTAGGGGAAGCCCTCAGCATGGGATACTTGATGCAGCATTCCAGGCAGGAGGAGTTGCACAGGCGAAGGACAAAGGGAGGATGCAGATGCCAGGTTTATGAGCTGCGGGGAATATGGGAGGACCTACAGGTCACAGTCAGTGGTGGAGGCTTTTCAATGCCAAGTTGATGCATTTGGAGCTTTCTCCAGTGGGAGCCACCAAAGGCTTTATGAAAAGTGGTGCTGGGTTTTGGGGGAATACCTGAAGCCGTACACCATGGGCTGGAGGGAGAGAGGGCTGGGCTGTTAGGAGGTGACTGTGCCACCCAGCTAGACCAGGAATGATGGACATGCAGGGAAGGGGCTGATGGGCAAAGTCCGAGTAGGAAGTGGAAGGAGAGTCGGCACTGAGCCTGGGTGACAAGGCTGCTCCACTTAGGGGAACAGCAAGGTCTAGACGGAGCCTATCTGGGAAATGGTCTGAGAAATTTCCCTGCAGATCCAAAGGAGTGGCCCAGAGCAGCTGCGCTGAGGGCCTGTCTAGCACCAACACCCTGAGATACCATTGCATCTGAATTATAAATAACATGCAGCACTTAAAACCTTTTTTTTGCCTGACAAGACCCTGCAGTATCCCTCAGGCCTGTGGAGAACGGTCTTCCCCACTTCAGGCAGGGGGCAGGGGAATGACCGAGTACCCAGAGCTCATACTTTTTTTTTTTGAGACAGGGTCTTGCTGTGTTGCTCAGGCTGGAGTGCGGTGGTACAATCATAGCTCACTACAACCTGGAACTCCTAGGCTCAAGTGATCCTCCCTCCTCAGCCTCCTGAGCCAGGATTATAGGCATATGCCACTATGGCCGGCTAATTTTAAAATTTTTGTAGAGATAGAGTCTAGGCTGTGTTGCCCTGGCTGCTCTTGAAATCCTGGCCTCAAGAGGTCCTCTGGCTTTGCCTCCCAAAGTGCTAGATTCCAAGTGTGAGTCACTGCACTCGGCCTCAGAGCCCATCTTTTATGAGGCTTCTCACTGAGGCCCTGACGCTGCTCTGGGAAGGGTGTGGCTGGGGCAGGGGCAAGGGCAAGGGCAGGGGTGCTGACCTCTGTGGTGATGGTGTGGTCCTCACTGTCCCCTGGACACTGGCTGCTGGCTTGACGTCGGCCCAGAGCCCTCAGCTCAGCCTGCAGCGCCTCCAAGTCCTTCTGGTGCCCAGAGCAGGCAGCTTGCTGCTCCGTCAGCTCCTGCCTGAGGGACTCTGGAAGAGGGAGAGCGGTGGGGAGTCAGGCGCTGGGTCTAGGCTGAAGCCTGTCTCATGGGGACAACAGTCTCCGGAGTGGGGGTGGGTGGAGTGGGTGGCTGCTGAAGGCTTGTGGTGGGTTGAGTTCCCCAAACCTTTTTCAAGATAACAGTAACCACAGAGCTATGTGTGAAAACTCTTCTCATTTAAGCCCCACAACCATCCCTTCTGGTATCAATTATACCCCCTCCCCAACCCTGCTCCATTTTAGGATGAGACAGGGTGAGTACAATCCCCAAAGCCACACAGCTATTAAATGATGGAGTTGGGATCAAAATTTCAAGTGGTTCTTCACTCTGAACCCCCTGCTTGCCCACTACTGGTTGGATAGGATGGGTGGCAGGCAAGGGCAGGATGGCCTGAGCCCTGGGCCAAATCCTGTGGCAACGCTTGACCTCAGCATCAAGTTAGGAGACCAGGCAAAGAACAGGGAATTATCAAATGAGCCGAAGGCCTCTTCTGGGGGTGATGGTCTCAACTTGGAAAATTTGAAATTTATGTCAACTCTTTTTTTTTGAGATGGACTCTCACTCTGTCACACAGGCTGGAGTACAGTGGCATGATCTTGGCTCACTGCAGCCTCCACCTCCCAGATTCAAGGGATTCTCCTGCCTCAGCCTCCTGAGTAGCTGGGACCAGGAGCGCACCACCATGCCCGACTAATTTTTGTGTTTTTTTTTTTTTTAGTAGAGATGGGGTTTCACTATTTTGGCCAGACTGATCTTGAACTCCTGACAAATGATCTGCCCACGTTGGCCTCCCAAAGTGCTGTTACAGGCATGAGCCACCATGCCCGGCCAATGTCAACTCTTAAGGAGACAAAATGTTCACAGGTTCTTCTTCCTATGGGTGGGAGGTCTTGGCTAGATCATGGAGGCAGGAGATGGCATGTCGTCCCAGCAGGATAGAGACTAAAATGGAATCATCCAGGAGAAATGTGTGTATTCTCTTAAACTCAGGGGAGAGTAAGGCCAGAAACTCTAGCTTCCCCTGTGAGGATGGAGACTGATTTCCAGTAGTACACTAGACACTTCCCAGCATGATGGAAAAAATTATTTCAAAATGAATATTTTCTGATAGAGCAGATGCTATTTAGTAAACTATTTCTTAAAAAAAAAAAAAAAGATACTTTCAAAGTGGTTGTAAATTTGATACTTTACTTTTCTGTTAAGAACTTTTGAGACTCTGTATTTTAGTTATTGCAAATAACCTTTGAAACATTGTTCTGATCACTCCATAAGCACCTAGCACAGGTTTTAGCACAGAGCAAGTGCTCAACATGTATTTGTAAAATAAACAAATGATCTTCAGAGTGAAAATGGATGATGTGGCAAGAGTGCATTAGTTATAAAAGCTTTCCTATAGGCTTACTAACGTTGTCTCAAAGGTTAACTATATTAAACACATGTAAAAGCTTAGTATATTTTGATGATATTAAGATGAAAAATTTACTTGGTCATCTTTTCTCTCTAGCAAAATTTTGATAAAGTGATTTCTATAGCTTATTTTCCTTTTTTTTTTTAAATCTCTAAACATAACCCCATTTTTTGAAAACTGTTATCACAAGATATATGTAATAAAATTCTTTAGCAAATAATAAATTATAGGGTATTCATTCTTTACCCTCCTCCTTCTCTCACACCTTCCCATCATTCATCTATCCATCCACCTATCCATCTATCCACCGACCCATCCATCCCTCTATCCACTTGCCCATTCATTCACCCATCCACTTATCTACCCATCCACCCACTTACCATCCATCCATCCACTCATCCATCCATCCACCTGTCTATCCATCCAGCCATCCGTCCACCTATCTGTCTGCCCACCTATCTGTGCCCTTCTGTCCATCCATTCATCCATCCACCTATCAATTGCCCACCCAATCATCTACTCATCCGTGTGTCCACCCATTTGTCCGCCCACCCATCTGTCCATCCATCCATCTCCATCTGTCCATCCATCTATCCATCCTTCCTCCTGTCCATCCATCCACCCATTTTTCTGTCCATCCACCTGTCAACCGAACCACCCATCTAACCACACACCCATTCACCTGTCTACCCACCCACCCATTCATCCCCCATCCATCTGTTCATCTATCCATCCCGGATGTCTGGGTCTCAACCCTCTAGTAAACACCTGCCCTCCCTGCCCTCTCACAGTGACCTATAGTATTACAGGTCAGTTATGTCTCACACAGATATTAGAAGAGGAATAATCAGCACCGGGATTACCTCATATCAATCTGCCACTGCCATAGGTGCTCGCACCTTCCCTTGAAGCCTGTGATTTGTTGTCATCACAGAGTCCACAAAGCCCCTTCTTCCCAGGACTGTTGCTGAGAAGCCCAGCCTTTCCCCAGGCTCTTTCCAGGGATCTGTCCGGATTCTTTTATTTATTTATTTATTTATTTATGAACCAGAGTCTCAGTCTGTCAGCCAGGCTAAAGCGCAGTGGCATGAACTCAGCTCACTGCAACCTCTGCCTCCCAGGTTCAAGCAATTCTCCTGTCTCAGCCTCCCGAGTAGCTGGGACTACAGGCGCATGCCCGGCTAATTTTTGTATTTTAGTAGAGATGGGGTTTCACCGTGTCGGTCAGGCTGGTCTCGGACTCCAGACCTCATGATCCACCCACCTCAGCCTCCCAAAGTGCTGGGATTACAGGTGTGAGCCACCGCACCCGGCCTCCCCATTATTTTCTTCAGGGAAGAACAGGGCTGCTGTGGAGTCAGAAAAGCCAGGGAAGGGGTGGCAGGGACATCTGCACTGGCAGCTGCTGCTGAGTGTTGGAATCACCAGGGTGTCTGGCCTGACCTGTACATGGGGAGCCTTGGACCTGAGCCATGTGGCACAGCCTGTGTTTTATCTTTTTTTTTTTTTTTTTTTTGAGACAGAGTCTCACTCCGTCACCAGGCACCAGGCTGGAGTGCAGTGGCGTCACCTTGGCTCACTGCAACCTCCGCCGCCTGGGTTCAAGCAATTCTCCTGCCTCAGCCCCCCAAGTAGCTGGGACTACAGGCGCGCACCACCACGCCCAGCTAATTTTTTTGTATTTTTAGTAGAGACGGGGTTTCACCATGTTGACCAGGATGGTCTCGATCTCTGGACCTCGTGATCCGCCCGCCTCGGCCTCCCAAAGTGCTGGGATTACAGGCGTGAGCCACCGCGCCCGGCTGTGTTTTATCTTTACATGCTGCTAACTCCAGCATTTCCCATGTGGACACCTCCATTCCAGGGTAGCTGCTAACTGGGAAGTCTACAAAACTCTCCTTCCTGCTCCTCACACCAATTCCTCAAAAACATGCAGTCAGTGGGACACGCTTTCTAATGAGAACTCAACCAAGCAGCAAGATAGAGCCTACTCACTTAGGGACGTAAAGAAAATGCTCTCCTCCAGAATTTTCTTTTTTACTTTTTTTCCTAATTAATTTTCTTTGTAGAGATGGGGTCTTGCTATGTTGTCCAGGCTGGTCTCGAACTACTAGCCTCAAGTCAACCTCTCTCACCTTGGCCTCCCAAAGTGCTGGGACTACAGGCATGAGTCACCACACTCAGCACCCAGAAATCTCTTAAGGAGAGCCCTGTCTAGGTTTGGAAGAAATATTTAATAAAGGCAACATGATCTTTAGCACTCTGCATGAAATGATGAGAGGTATTTGTCTTGCTCTTAAGAGTGACAGGAAAGATGAGAGTGAAAGAGAAAATGAGTGACAGGAATGATCTACAAAAATGGAGAGAGGGGCCGGGCGCAGAGGCTCACACCTGTAATCTCAGCACTTTAGGAGGACGAGGCGGGTGGATCACGAAGTCAAGAGATTGAGACCATCCTGGCCAACATGGTGAAAGCCCGTCTCTATTAAAAATACCAAAAAATTAGCTGGGCATGGTGGCGTGTGCCTGTAGTCCCAGCTACTCGGGAGGATGAGGCAGGAGAATTGCTTAAACCTGGGAGGCGGAGGTTGCAGTGAGCCGAGGTCGCGCCCCTGCACTCCAGCCTGGTGCCTGGTGATGGAGTGAGACTCTGTCTCAAAAAAAAAAAAAAATGGAGAGGTCTCCAGAGTCAGGCATGCAGCACTGGAATCTTCAGTCATCACTTAACAGGGAACACTCACGTTGCACTTACTGCATACCAGGCTGTATTTGAAGCACTTCTCATGTATACTCATGTAATCGTCATTACAGCCCAATGAGGTCAATGCTATTATCCTCATTTTGTAGATGGGAGACTGAGGCACAGAGCAGTTAAGCAACCCGCTACCCAAAGTCACACAGCTAGTGAATGTCAGAGCTGGGCTTGACACCCAGGCAGTTTGGCTCTAGGGATGTTAACTGCCTCTGTTAACTTCCAAGATGCTTGGTGTGAGTGGTTTTATTGATGTGGCAACTGAAAAAGGGCAGAGTTTTGTGCTGGGGAAGATGTGGGGGCAGGCAGAGAAAGCAGCACCTGGAGGCCTGAGAGCCCCCAGTTTGTAGAAATCTTCAGAACAGAAATGAGAGGTTCAGGCAATGCCATGAAACTCATATGAACGCTCAGAGATCTGGGTTACATGCAATAATAATGGTGATACAATGACAGTGTATACATTCACTGGGCTCATGTTACATGCTAGGCACTTTACATTTAATATGTCATTTAATCCACACAGTGAGCCCATGAGACAGGGACAATCGTAATTCCATTTTATAAAAAACGAAAATGAGGCTCACAGTGAGCCATCCCAGCTCTCACAGCTAGTTGATGGCAGAGCCAGGACTGTCCCTGACCTGTGTGCCCGAGAGCCCTGGAGCCCCGGCCTGTGTGCCCGAGAGCCCTGGAGCCCCGGCCTGTGTGCCCGAGAGCCCTGGAGCCCCGGCCTGTGTGCCCGAGAGCCCTGAATCCTGGCCCTCAGCTTGTCACTGGTTTCTACGTGCAGACCCTGCAGTTGGCCGGGCCCTCCCCAGTGCACTGTCGGTGTATACCTAGCAGCAGGGCCTGCTGGGCCTGCATCCTCTCACGCTCCTCCTGCAGCTCTTGCCTGGCTTTTTCCTCCAAGGCCTGGAGCTCCAGCCGGTGTGCCTGGTGTTGGATCTGGAGGCTATGGCTGGATTCCTTCTTCAAGCGTTCCTCTGTGGCCTGTGGGAAACAGTGTGGACAAGGAGGCATGTGGGGACAAGTGGTCACAGGGTTGGGAGACTCGACTCCTTTGCCAGGCTCTTCTGAGCCAGGGTGGTCTGGATGCTTGCACTCTCCCATGGAGGGCTTACCAGGCTACAGAGAACGCTGTACAATGGCCCGGCCACAGCAGCCATTTTGCACCGGGTGAACCCACCCTCTTCCACAGCCGATTGGGCCAGAGCAGACATCCGTTCCAAGCTGGGCCAATCAGAGTTCCTTTAATGGAAATTTGGTATGAAGAGGTGGGGGATAGAGAGAGTAAAAGAGACTGACAGATGCTCTGTGGCTCCAAATTTACTGTATTCGGGAGCTCTGAGGTAATATCTGACATCTGCCCCAGGACCAGTGGGGTGGAGGCAGCCGTCTGGGGAGGCAGCCCAGGGCTGGTGTGCAGAGCAGAGCAGAAATGCCATGGGGAGGAGGGAGGGTCCCTACAGCTCTTGTTTGGTCCTGAGAACTAGCTGTGTCTCTGTCCTTGGGTTCATATTCACTCATTCTTTCTTTCCCTATTTTTTATTTTTGGTTCATTCATGCTTTCCCTCAACCAACATTCATTTACTGAAGTCCCACTGTGTGTCAAACACCCGAAGCAGGTTCTGCGAGCAGCTGTGTAAACTTTGTCTCTTCACCGCCTGCCTAACATCACTCAGGTTGGTTTCTGTGAGAGGTACAAAAACAGCCAGTAAGATGTCCATGTCTGAATCCCTGAGAACCAAGTATGTTACCTCACATGGGCAAAGGGACTTTGCAGAGGTGATTAAGGATCTTAGATGGGAGATTGCCCTGAATTATCTGGGTGGGCCTCAGTCACAAGGGTCTTTATAAGAGGGCTGTAGGAAGGTCGGTGAGAAAACGGTTGATGGTGGAAGCAGAGGTCGGAGAGAGAGGGAGAGGGAGAGAGAGCACGCGATTTGAAGATGCTACACTTTTGGCTTTGATAATGCAGGAAGGGACCAGGAGCCAAGGAACTCAGGCGGCCTCTAGAAGTTGGAAAAGGCAAAGACACAGATTCTCCCCTGGAGCCTTTAGAAGGAACCAGCCCTGCCAATTCCATGATTCTTAGATTTCTGACCTCCAGAACTGTCAGATAATAAATCTGTGTTGTTCTAAACCACCAAGCTTGTGCTAATTTGTTACAGCAGCAGTAGGAAACTAATATAGTTTCTGGGTTTTTTTCCCCCAGTTATGAGAGTTTCAGTTAATACATAGCCCCAGGTTTTAGATGAGGAAATGAGAGGTGGGCATTGGAGAGATGAATTTGGTTTCCCAGGGTCGCACAGAAAAGATATAGAAATTATTATCCCTTCATCTTTTTTGACTCTTTTTTTTTATATAGAGGGAGGGTCTCGCTGTGTTGCCCAAGCTAGTCTCAAACTCCTGAGCTCAAGCAATCTTCCTGCCTTGGCCTCCTGAAGTATTGGGATTACAGGCATGAGCCATCATGCCCAGGCACCCATCCCTGCTGCCATCTTTTTTAACAGAGCTGAAAATTGTGGCTAGAAAGGTGGGAGACCTGCCTGTAGACAGGTGATGATAGAGGCAGAATTCTGACCCATGAGTGATGGAGTCCAGGGCCCAAGCCCTTTCCATTCACATACGCAGTAGAAATTTCATCAAATTTCCTCTGGGATTTCACCAAATACACGAGGCTCCTGTGAGGGAAGAACTCAACCATCTTTGCACCCAAGTTAGCCTCCTGAACCCAGGGGGTCATGTGGAAGCTTGCCTCAGCCTGTCTCTGCCACCTGTCACTGGGGATAGCAACAGGGAATTGGTCTCACTCCTCCCAGGGGAAAATCAGTCATTCTGTGGCAAGTTTCTTTTTCTTTTCTTTTTTTGAGACAGGGTCTCACTCTGTTGCCCAGCTGAAGTGCAGTGGTGCGATCACAGCTCCCTGCAGCCTTGACCTCTCAGGCCCAAGTGATCCCCCCACCTCAGCCTCTTAAGTAGCTGAGACCACAGACGCTCACCACTACACCTGGCTAATTATCTATAGAACTTGGGTCTCCCTATGCTGTCCAGGCTAACCTCAAACTCTTGGCCCCAAATGGTCCTCCTGCCTTGACCTCCCGAAGTACTGGGATTATAGGCATGAGCCACCATGCCTGGTTGCAAGTTTATTTAATAAAACAGAAAAGCCTCATACTTTTCAAATTCTCTGATACTTTCCTCCTGCTCCCCTTGCTGCAAGGCTCAGAGAACACCAATTGGTGACATTTTTATCCCTTGGGAAATGGGGATGGAGAACTTGAAGCCTGGGCTTTACAAGAGGGAGCCAAACTCTCTCACTCTTACCCAGCCTCTCTCCATCCCAGGGGGCAACCAAAGATTCAGGTCAGCACCACCCACTCACTTGCTCAGAAGCCTTTGGCAGTGAGGATCACACATGCTGCAGCACCCAGGGCTCAGGACAAGCTGGAGACTCATTCCTGGTGAATTTCTCCAGCTGCTATGGGAGGGTTACCCTGCTCTTGTTGTGGCCAGTTTGGGGCCTCCTAAGGGACCCAGTTTCACCTTGTTTCTCCGAAAGTCCCATATTATATAATGTCTCTATTCCCAGTGCTTCCAAATACATTAGGCAACTCCCTCATGGCTACCACCCACTGATCCCAGCAACCTGTTTTTGGGACTGTCTTTTCCCGTATAGGTGAGCTATGTAAGGACGGAGAGTGTGGTAATCATCTGGTATCTCCGCAGCTCTGCATGATGGCAGCTCACAGTAGCTACACAATAAATGCCAGCAGAATAGATGAGTGAATAATAAAAGTGAATCTTTTAAAAACTGAGCTGTTACTCAGCCATGCACTGTTCTAAGTACTTTACATGCATTATCTCTTTTGATCTTCATAACCGTCTCATAAGATCCATACTACCATCAATCATTTTATAAATGAGGAAACTGAGGCACAAAGAAGCTAAATGACCTATCTGAGCTCCCATACTTTGTAAATGGCAGATCCAGGACTTGAACCCAGGCAGCCCACTCCTAACTGCTGACCCAGGAACTGGGGCAGAGTGTCCTTTCACTTGCCCTTGGCTAGGACTCAGATCTCATGGGTCCAACTCCCTAGAGCATCTGGAATTCCCCGCCTCAGGTGAATGAAGCCTCCTGCCCTCTCTGCCTCCATGAAAAATTGGGGTCCGCAGCATGGAGGAATAAAGCTCAGGCATACACGAAGGTCAATGTCACCCAGCAGTGAATACACCTGGGATCTCCCCAGCCTGAGCTCTTGCAGATCGTAAGCCAAAGTGAAAAAAGACTTAGAACAAAAGAAATAAGGAAACTGACTTTTTTTTTTTTTTTTTTTGAGCATCTAGTAAGTGCCAGGCAGTCCGTGTGCATTATTTCCTTTCTTTCTTTGTTTTGATTTGAGATGGAGTCTCGCTGTGTTGCCCAGGCTGGAGTGCAATGGTGTGATCTCAGCTCACTGCAATCTCTGCCTCCCAGGTTCAAGCGATTCTCCTGCCTCAGCCTCCTGAGTAGATAGGATTACAGGTGTGCATCACAATGCCCGGCTAATTTTTGTATTTTTAGTAGAGATAGGGTTTCACCATGTTGGCCAAGCTAGTCTCCAATGCCTGGCCCCAAGTGGTCTGTTCACCTTGGCTCTCCCAAAATGCTGCGATTACGGGCATGAGCCACTGTGCTCAACTTTCTTTTTTTAAAGCTTCTTTTATATTGTTATCAGTAATATGTGCACATAGCAAAGAGCCAAATAGTATTAAAAGAAAGGAAAATAAGCGGCCTCCCAGCTCTTTCTTCTTCCCTCTCTGTCTCCTGTTCTCTGGAGGCAGCTGTTCTCAACTCCTTGTTTCTTGTGGTATTTACCAGCATTAAAAAGACAGTGTTTCCATTCTACTGTATCTTGATTATTTTTGAGATTATGAATTGTCTTCCCATTATAGTAGATGAGGATTTTAGGTCTCATACACTCTACCTTTTCCATTCCTTATACATAGTTATGTTGCTTTTTTTTTTTTTTTTTTTTTGAGATGGAGTTTTGCTCTTGTTGCCCAGGCTCGAGTGCAATGGCGCAATCTCGGCTTATCGCAACCTCTGCTTCCTGGGTTCAAGCGATTCTCCTGCCTCAGCCTTCGAGTAGCTGAAATTGCAGGCATGCACCACCATGCCCAGCTAATTTTTTGTATTTTTAATAGAGACAGGGTTTCTCCATGTTGGTCAGGCTGGTCTCGAACTCCTGACCTCATGATCCATCTGCCTCAGTCTCCTAAAGCGCCCCCTGCACCCGGCTCTATGTTGCTTTTTAATATGTTGAAGTACACTTCATATTTTCATTATTGAGAATATGTAAATATTATGCACCATTGAGCTAAAAAAATTACTATGATTGAACTGCCTTGTGCAACTTTTCGTTTTTCTTGCTTTAATAACTGCTGCATTTTTTATTTGTTTAGTTTCCTTTGGCTATCTGGCAAAGTCTTCCTACAACTTCTAAATGCTTTGTACAACACTCAGTGCAATTTTCCACATGGCAAAATCTAACAGAGAATCCGTCAGTTCTGCTTTCCCTGGCGAAAGCTCTTCCAGAGCCCTCGGTTCCTTGCTGCAGCCTGGACTGAGCTATCGGCCAGTGGCTAAGCCAGCCTCCTCAAACACCTTCCTTCTTGCTTCTGCGCTGAACCCCAGTATCCCAGCTCTCTTTTATTCTCTCTTCCTTGGTTTGCTCCCTTGTTTTTGTGGGACACCTCTTCAAGGAACTGCTTAAGAAGGGAACACCCTCTCAGAAAACTGTGTTTAAGCCAGGCCACAAGGTAGAAGGTGCTGGATGAAACGTGCCTGAACCACCTGCCCGGTCATCCAATGTTGTATAACACACCACAGTTTTCCAAACCCTTGGAAAGGTCGAAAGGTCTTTGTGGCTGAGATGGTTTTTTTTTTTTTTTGGAGACAGAATCTTGCTCTGTGTCCCAGGCTAGAATGCAATGGCACAATCTCAGCTCACAGAAACCTCCACTTCCAGGTTCAAGTGATTATCATGCCTCAGCATCCCAAGTAGCTGGGATTACAGGTACTTGCCACCATGCCTGGCTAATTTTTATAGTTTTATTTATTTTTTACTTTTTTTTTTTTTTTTGGATACGGAGTCTTGCTCTGTCACTCAGGCTGGAATACAGTAGTGTGATCTCAGCTCACTACAACCCTGCCTCCGGGGTTCAAGCGATTCTCCTGCCTCAGCCTCCCGAGAGTAGCTGGGACTACAGGTACGTGCCACCACGCCCAGATAATTTTTTGTATTTTTAGTAGAGATGGGGTTTCACTGTGTTGGCCAGGATGGTCTCAATCTCCTGACCTTGTGATCCACCCGCCTTGGCCTCCCAAAGTGCTGGGATTACAGGCGTGAGCCACTGCACCCGGCCTGAGCTGTTCTTTGTCAACTCCATGCTGCTCTCTTCATTTTTAGCTGCAGGGCTGAGCCTGACTTCCTGGTGTGTTCATGCATGCCACTGCTCTAGTCATGAAAGCAAATCGTTCTTATGTGACAAGGTCACAAGCAGGTGGGGAACGTAGCACAACAAGCCCAGCAGACCTAGTCCGCGTCCTTGCTTTGCCACGTATGAGCTGTGTGACCCTGAGCAAGTTACAAGATCTGTCTGAGCCTCTTTCCTCATCTGGAGAAAAATAATACAATAATAACTACCTGGAAAGATTCTCGGACGGGGGGATGGAGGTCATGTAGAAAAGGGACGGCTTTGTGCATGGCCGTACTCACCTAGCGGGTGCCCAGCAGAGTAGACTGCACAGTCATCCCCTCACCTTGAGTTCCTGATGTCTGGCCTTCTCCAGCATGCGCAGGGTTCTTTGGTGCGAAGCCTCGAGCTGGGCTTTCACGACCTGGTTCTGCTGAGTGCTCTCCTGGAGCTCACGCTGCAGCTTCTCCCTCTCGAGGTCCGAGAGCTGCTTGAGCGCCTGCAGGTCCTCCCTGTAGTTGCTGGCGCACTGCTCCAGAGCCTGCTGCATCTGTGAGACCTGCGCACCAGGCATGCTGCCCTCAGCCTAAGCCCCTGGCCTTTCCTTGGATGTTTTCTTAAAATGAAAGCTTTCTAAATGTCACTTCCATGCAGCTGAGCCTCCTCTGTCTGTAGGGACTCAGGGGATGGAAACTGGAAGTTTTAAGGACCTGGGGGTGGCCAGTCCTCCCAGGGACCCCTCAGCTAGAGCCACGAATGCCAGGAAAGAGGAAAAGAGGGATGGGGACACCAACCTTCCAAGAGAAGTCAAGAGAGGACTGGAATACCCTCCAGGGACCCACGTGGCGGCCCCCGTCCCCCTTCAGGTGCTTGCTGGAATCTGGCTTCCTCCCTGAGGCTCCTCCTGACAGCCTCCTGTACTACTACCTCCCCTACCCCCGTCCCCTGTCACAGGGCAGCCTCCCAGAACCCTCTGCCCTGCTCTAGTTTTCTTTTCTTTCTTTCTTTCTTTTTTTTTTTTTTTTGAGATGGAGTCTCACTCAGTGGCTCAGGCTAGAGTCAGTGGCGCAATCTCAGCTCACTGCAACCTCCGCCTCCTAGGTTCAAGCGATTCTCCTGCCTCAACCTCCTAGTAGCTGGGATTACAGGCACCCACCATCATGCCCAGCTAATTTTTTTGAATTTTTAGTAGAGACAGGGTTTCACCATGTTCACCCTTGACCTCAAATGATTCGCCCACCTCGGCCTCCCAAAGTGCTGGGATTTCAGGCGTGAGCCACCACACTCAGCTTTTCTTTTTCCTGAGTCATTATTACCTTAGAATCAACTACATGATTTACCAACTTCTTATGTCGACCATTTATTTGTCTGTTTCCACCTCCGTTGCTAAAATATACATATTCTTCTGGTGACACGGAATCCCACTCTGTCACCAGGCTGGAGTGCAGTGGTAGGATCTTGACTCACGGCAACCTCTGCCCCCTGGGTTCAAGTGATTCTTTTTCCTCAGCCTCCCGAGTAGCTGGGACTACAGTCACGTGCCGGCATGTGCCATCATGCCAGGCTAATTTTTGTATTTTTAGTGGAGATGCGATTTTACCATATTGGCCAGGCTGGTCTCAAACTCCTGACCTCATGATCTGCCCTCTTTAGCCTCCCAAAGTGCTGGGATTATAGGAGTGAGCTACCACACCCAGCCAAAATGTATATATTCTTTGTATAGAAAATATGAGACAGGATCTTGCTTTGTTGCCCCGGCTGGAGTGCAGTGGTGTGATCTCAGCTCACTGCAACCTCTGCCTCCCGAGTTCAAGTGATTCTTCTGCCCCAGCCTACCAAGTAGCTGGGACTACAGGCATGTGCCACCACACCCAGCTAATTTTTGTATTTTCAGTGGAGACAGGTTTTACCATATTGATCAGGCTGGTCTCGAACTCCTGAGCTCGTGATCTGCCCACCTCAGCCTTCCAAAGTGTTGGGTTACAGGCGTGAGCCACCATGCCTGGCCAAAATATATATATTCTTTATGTATAAAATATGGTATCTTTTTTTTTTAATCACATCAAAGGACACTTCAGTGCTAAAAATATGATATCTTTTTTTTGGAGATAGGATTTTGCTTTGTTGCCCGGTCTGGAGTGCAGTGGTGTGATCACCGCTCACGGCAGCCTCAAACTCCTGAGCTCAAGCAACCTCCCACCTCAGCATCCTGAGTAGCTGGGAGTACAGACACATGCCACCACACCCGGTAATTTTTTTTTTTTGTTTTTTATAGAGACGGAGTCTTGCTGTGTTGCCCTGGTTCATCTTGAACTCCTAGGCTCAAGCATTCCTCCTGCCTAGGCCTCCCAAAGTGCTGGAATTACAGGTGTGAACCACCACACCTGGCCATAAAATGTACGGTATTTTGTTTGGTTTCTGCACTGATGAATCATCAATGGCTCATAGTAAGTGCTCATTAGCACAGCAGGGTTTTTGTTTTTCTTTTTTTGAGAAAAAAGAAAAACACTGTACTCCAGGCTGGAGTACAGTGGCGTGATCTCGGCTCACTGCAACCTCTGCCTCCTGGGTTTAAGTGATTCTCCTGCCTCAGCCTCCTGAGTAGCTGGGATTACAGGCATGCACCATCACACCCGGCTAATTTTTGTATTTTTAGTAGAGACGCGGTTTTACCGTGTTAGCCAGGCTGGTCTCGAACTCCTTACCTCCAGTGATCTGCCCCCCATTGGCCTCCCAAAGTGCTGGGATTATAGGCGTGAGTCACCACGCCCAGCTGCAGCAGATTTTGAATGAATGAATAAATAAAACCAAGAATCCCATTTTGCCCTGGTCCTGTAATGCCTTCTTAGCTTGGATGTGAATGAGGCCCTGCATGTATTTCCAAGTTTATAGAAAGGAGAAGGCAAGATCTCAGGAAAGAAACCCACTAGGGCTGTCCTACCTGGGCTTGCAGTTTGGCCTTCTGGCTTTCCCAGTCCTCCTGTAGATGCTGGATTTCAGATGCGTTCTCCTTCAACAAAGAGCCCAGTGGAAGTTGCGGGTCACTTCCCTCCTTGAGGGACACTTTGATCCTTTGAAGACAGGGATGCCACAATCACAAACAATCCTAGGGCTGGGAATGACACTACCACTCTGATAACATGCCAGCCACTCTGCCTGGGAGGAGGGACCTCTGATAGCAGTTAGTGGGTGTGAGAAACATCTTACTTGACTTTCAAAAAGCAACCTGCCATATAAAGTGTATTATTGCACTTAGGATACAATCAATATTTAGCGGGAACCATCTAATATCTGTTTTAGTGGGTTCTTAATAAATGACGACCAACTGTCAGAATGACTGAGAGCTTAGAGTTACTGATACAAGGTCTCTGGGGACTCCAAAAAAGAGATCTCTATGGTCTTAATTTTGCAGCTCTTTCTGCATATATAAAAACAACAACACTTCACCTTAATACAGTGTTCTGCATTTTTCAAAGCATGGTCACACCTTTAACTGGCATCCCAAGTACAAACAGGGGTATTACAAATAGGCCTCCATATATGTAGTGTGAACAAGGAAACGCTAGTTTAAAGCTGCAAGAGTTTCTACATTCTAAGTAAGATGCTGACAGATGTCTTTAGAGGAGGAGACCAGAGCTCCCGTCCTTAATTCTGACCTTTTGAACCAACTGAGAATTACGAGTGTGATTGGTTTAGATTGGGATGTTAAGTGTTTATCTTGTTTGACAATGTAAAACAATGCCACATCGTGGGCCTCTCTGTAGAGACTGCCAGGTATGAGTGCCATCTGCTTCCCCTGACAAGGACATCAGGCCAGAGCCCCAGAGGTGGGGGTGAGGGTCTTGGGCTGTGAGAAAAGGCTATGAAAAGGGGCACTCTGCTTGGCAGAGGGGAGAAGGCCCAGGCTGGGGGGTTAATGATGAGAGAGACAATGGGGACCCCTGAAAGGAAAGGCAGGATGATAGAAGCAGCATAGGAAGGTGGCCAAGAGGATGGTGTGAGAGCTAGACTACCAGACTCCAAATTCCAGCTCTGCAATCCACTCAACATGGGGCCTTGGTGAGGTCTTTAAACTCCCTGGGCCTGAGCTTCCTCCTCTATAGCATAAAGTTAATAAGGCTACCTTTTCCATAAGGATTAACAGAGTCAATATCTATAAAGTACTTAAAACACTGTCTGGCTATGCATAGTAAGAATTAATTAAGGGCCAGGGGCAGTGGTGCATGCCTGTAATCCCAGCACTTTGGGAGGCAGAGGCGGGGGGATCACCTGAGGTCAGGAGTTCAAGACCAGCCTGGCCAATATGATGAAACCCATCTCTACTAAAAATACAAAAAATTAGCCAGATATGGTGGTGCGTGCCTGTAGTCCCAGCTACTCAAGAGGCTGAGGCAGAAGAATCACTTGAACCCAGGTGGTGGAGGTTGCAGTGAGCTGAGACTGCACCATTCCACTCCAGTCTGGGCAATAAGAGTGAAACTCTGTCTCAAACAAAAACAAAAACAACAACCTACACATATTAAAAGAGAGAAGTTTTCTTTCTCTGCATTTTGATTCTCTTAGTTATCCTCAAGTCTTTCGAAGGTGTGCAAAACATAGCCACCTTTAAGGAACAATGTAGCAGGGATACCTGGGTCTGAGCTCTGGGTATGAAACCAACCCAATAGTTAGGAGAAGGCCAGAGAAACTGGAAAAGCAGCCTAGGGCAAGAGTGACAGGTGGCATCACCAGGTAAGCACTCCTGGTGAATCCCTGGGGAGGGGCTGAACTTTCTGTCAGGCTAGGGCTCAGTTTATTATTATTTTTAATGTTTTCTTCAAGTAAAATTTAGATCTAGTGAAGTGCACAGATTCACTATAAGTGTACAATTCAGTGAGTTTTGACAAATATATAAAACTATGAAACCAATATCTCAATCAAAATACAGAACATTTGCATTACCCAAAAACTTCCCTTGCAGCCAAGCTTTGATTTCCACAGATCACTTTTGCTTGAGCTTAAGTGTCATACAAACTGAATCATGTGGTATGCATTCTTTTGTTTCCAGGTTATGTTGCTCCCCCTCATGTCTTTGGGCCTCATCGATGTTGTTGTGTATGTCAGCAATTCATTCTTTTTGCTACTGTGTAGTATTCCATTACATGAATGCACTGAAATTTGTTTATCCATTTCTCTACTGATAGACATTTGGGTTGTTTATGCTTCTAGGCTATTCTAAATAAAGCTGCTAGAAATAAACCTGTCCAAGAATTTTTGTGGATATATGTTTTTCATTTCTTTCTTTCTTTTTTGAGATGGAGTCTCACTCTGTTGCCCAGGCTAGAGTGCAGTGGCACCATCTCAGCTCACTGCAATCTCTGCCTCCTGGATTCAAGCCATTGTCCTGCCTCAGCGTCCCAAGTAGCTGGGATTATAGGTGTGTGCCACCATGCCCGGCTAATTTTTGTATTTTTTAGTAGAGACAAGGTTTTACCACGTTGGCCAGAATGGTCTTGAACTCCTGTCCTCAGGTGGTCCACTCACCTTGGCATCCTAAAGTGCTGGGATTACAGGCATGAGACACAGTGCCCGGCAATGTTTTTCTTTCTTTTGCTTAAATACCTAAAAGTGGAATTGCTGGTAGGTAGGTGCTTAATGTTTTAAGAAATAATCAAATAGCTTTCTTTTTTTTTTTTTTTTGAGACAGAGTCTC
>PVKV010027445.1:0-26431 GCA_004027835.1 Alouatta palliata | reverse complement strand
CTGAATATGATGGGGAGAATGAATCCAAGCTGGAAAACACACTCCAGGATATTATCCAGGAGAACTTCCCAAGCCTAGCAAGGCAGTCCAAATTTCAAATTCAAGAAATACAGAGAACTCCACAAAGATATTCCTCAAAAAGAGCAACCCCAAGGCACATAATTGTCAGATTCACCAGGGTCGAAATGAAGGAAAAAATGCTAAGGGCAGCCAGAGAGAAAGGGCAGGTCACCCACAGAGAGAAGCCAATCAGACTCACAGCAGATCTCTCAGCAGAAACTTTACAAGCCAGAAGAGAGTGGGGGCCAATATTCAGCATCCTTAAAGAAAAGAACTTTTGACCCAGAATTTCATATCCAGCCAAACTAAGCTTCATAAGTGAAGGAGAAATAAAATCTTTTACAGACAAGCAATTATTGAGAGATTTTGTCACCACCAGACCTACCCTACAAGAGCTCCTGAAAGAAACACTAAGCATGGAAAGGAACAAGTACCAGTCACTGCAAAAGCAAACCAGTTGGCAAAGACCAAAAATGCAATAAAGAAAATGAGTCAACTAATGAGAAAGAAAACCAACCAGTCACAAAATGGCAGGATCAAATTCACACACAACAATATTAACATTGAATGTAAATGGCCTAAATGCCCCAATCAAAAGACACAGACTTGCAAAAAAAATTTTGCAATCTACTCATCTGACAAAGGGCTAATATCCAGAATCTACAAAGAACTAAAACAGATATACAAGAAAAAAACAAACAACTCCATTCAAAAGTGGGTGAAGGATATGAACACACACTTTTCAAAAGAGGACATATATGAGGCCAACAAACATGAAAAAATGCTCATCATCACTGGTCATTAGAGAAATGAAAATCAAAACCACACTGAGATATCATCTCATGCCAGTTAGAATGGCAATCATTAAAAAATCAGGAGACAACAGATGCTGGAGAGGATGCGGAGAAATAGGAACACTCTTACACAGTTGGTGGGAGTGTAAATTAGTTCAACCATTGGGGAAGACAGTGTGGCGATTTCTCAAGGATCTAGAAATAGAAATTCCATTTGACCCAGCAATCCCACTATTGGGTATATACCGAAAGAACTATAAATCATTCTACTATAAAGACACATGCACACGTATGTTCATTACAGCCCTGTGTACAATAGCAAAGACCTGGAACCAACCCAAATGCCCATCAATGATACACTGGACAAAGAAAACGTGGTACATATACACCATGGAATACTATGCAGCCATAAAAAACGATGAGTTCGTGTCCTTTGTAGGGACTTGGATGAATCTGGAAACCATCATTCTCAGCAAACTGACCCAAGAACAGAAAGCCAAGCACCGTATGTTCTCACTCATAGGTGGGTGTTGAACAATGAGAACACGTGGACTCGGAGAGAAGCATCACTCACAGGGGACAGTTGGGGGGCATAGGGGAGGGACAATGGGGTGTCAGGAGGGAGGGGAGGGTGAGGAGGGATAACATGGGGAGAAATGCCAGATAATTTATTGCTAAAAATGCTAATAGTCATCTGATTCTTCAGTGAATTATACTTTTTTTTTTTGAGAAGGAGTCTCACTGTCACCCAGGCTGGAGTGCAATGGCATGATCTCAGCTCACTGCAACCTCCGTGTCCTGGGTTCAAGTGATTGTCCTGCCTCAGCCTCCTGAGTAGCTGGGATTACAGGCATGTGCCACAATGCCTGGCTATTCTTTTGTATTTGTAGTACAGACAGGGTTTCACCATGTTGGCCAGGGTGGTCTCAAACTCCTGATCTCTGGTGATTCACCCAGCTTGGCCTCCCAAAGTGCTGGGATTATAGGTGCGAGCCACCGTGCCTGGACGGTGAGTCAATCTTTTTGCTGGTGAAAGATCTTGCCTGGATGCTGACAGTTGCTTTGCTGATCAGGGTGGTGGTCACTGAAAGTTTGAGTGGCTGTGGCAATTTCTTAAAATAAGACAACAATGAAGGCAAAATAAGGCAAATAATGAAGTTTGTCACATCAGTTGATTCATGAAAGATTTTTCTGCAGTATGCAATGCTATTTGATCGCATTTTACCACACTAGCACCTCTTTCACAGTTGGAGTCCATCCTCTAAACCCTACCTTTCTTTGTCAACTAAGTTATGTAATATTCTAAATATTTTGTCATTACTTAAACAATGTTCAAAGCATCTTCACCAGGAATAAATTTTATCTCAAGAAAAAAAAAAAGAAATAGTAAAACTCATGGGGCTCAAGGTAGTATTGGGATACACCATCTTGTGAAACAAAGATTAGAGTGGGAATTTTAAGGAGAGGAGGAGAGTAGTATTTATTGAAAATCTACTGTATTCAAAAGTTCTAAGGTGCTTCGTGTTTACATTTTTTCTTTAACATGTCAACCCTTTGCAGTAGGTATTATTAACCCCACTTTAGAAACAAGGAAACCAATGTTCAATGAGGTAAATTAACTGACTAAAGTCATTCAGCTGGTGGGTGGTAAAATAATCAGAATTATAACACAGATATGTTTATAAGGAGCCAAACTCCATATTATTTCCAGGATGATATTCAACCACATGTGGATATGGCCTTATGAAAAATAATGGAAAAGAGAGATCAATATGACCATTGTCATTTTCAACATACTATATTTAAAACAAATCTTAACATGCTTTCCTCTCTTGTCTACAACAGAGTTATAACAGATAAGTGACTCTGAAAATAGCTTCTTTTCAAATGTTTCATTTTTTTATCCTTTTATGGATTGTACCTTAAAGATATACCAAACTATGCAATAACAAGTTTTTCTGAGATGTCCAGCCCAATAATCTGTCACTTTTCTAACGTTTATTTTTAAAGTAATAAAAAAGAAACTCTAAAATCAAGAAAACCACTTGTGGGTTGTTTGAGGATGGGGTGGTTTAGTTCTCATTTTTGTTGCTAAAAATAAAGTTAAAATGCCAGATGCAGAGCCCTGTGTGGGATGTATAATTGAGTACATCAATGAAAATTTCATCAACACTATGCCAAGAAAGTTATATTTACAGAATTACTGCATTGATATAAAACAATGTCAAGATAAACGAGTTTGCCCATTGGAATTAAAAAATGCTTCATGTAGAGAAATGGTTGGACTATTTACATGCAATATACAACTACTCTTCACAATTTTTTAAATTCTTATAAAAACTAATTTATATCATTTAGTTTTCTACATTTTACTTTTTCATTAGATAGGAAAGTTTCAACCCAACATGTTATTTGCAAAGAAAATCATTAGGCTTGTGTAGAAAACTATTACGTTTCTTAAAAGGTTTTTTGTCCTTTTAGAGAAGAAAATAACATTTTCTTGTAATGTTCTTTTAAATTCACTGAAAAAGAAAATCTACCCTGAAATTTAAACACTAAGTCATCCTTAAGAAAACATTTGTCTGAGTTAATAACAATGATTAGCAAATTATTCAGTCTCCAGTATTTTTGAAATGTTGGCCTTTTACCTACATTTTAGTGCCATACTTTAATTCTGTTAATAAATTATATTAACAAAAGCTTTAGAAAATACCTAAAATATGGAACATGTTATTAGATTTTGTTCTTCTGCTTTCAGATATTTGGGACAGTGGATCAGAACATTTTGTTACATCTATTTATTTATCTCTGAAAAGAAAAATTCTTCTGAATGTTATTGCTACATAAGACCAGATATATTCAAGTCATGGGGAATTTGGTCCTCTTATGCTGTAGGTATGAACGTAAAATGAGCTAACCCTCTATAAGAACAAGTAATAACAGCTGTCAAATTTTTATATATGCCTTCCCCTTTGGCCCAACAATTATACTTCCACGAATTTAGCCTATAGAGATGCATACAAGTACCTAAAACATACATGAAAGAAAATTATAATTGTAAAAATCTAATTTAACAGCAGTTGCGGATGGAATAAATTGTGTTTAAACAATGAAATGCTATGAAGCCTTTAAAAGACTAAGCTAGAACTATAGTATTGACATGAACCAAAGTACACAATCTATTGCTGAGTAAAAGAAGGAAGTTACAGAGCAGCATGTATATCACAGTCTTACATATGTTATACTGTACAGTCTGGAAAATACATAAAATTTTTATTAGAGGTTATCTGTTTCCCACCTTCAATTTCACTGTAAAATTTTTTCCCATTTACAGACTTCTATATTGCACTAGTTGCACACATTGCTTTTATTTTTTAAACCACCTCTATTTAATTACTTTTAAATGAGGCGATCTAATGTTATATAATCTATTAATGTGATTATGGCTCAAATACTTTAAGCAACAAAAATCTCGTAAGTTGTCTTATGATTTCATTTTGTGTCTCAGTTCCAATATGTAATCCTGGCAGCTGTAACATCTTTGTTTGGGAGCTGGATAGTTCCAGCAGCAGTCTCTGGTTATGGTCCTGGCTATTGCTGCATTAGTTCCTGCCTGTTTCAAACCTCCTTCTCCCATATCCTCAGACTTTACATGAGCTCCCCAATATCCTTTACCAAATTCTTCTTTAGCCCTGCTGAGTTTCTGTTGCCTGCACCTGGAAACCTACTACAGTTTGTCTTCAGAGCACCATGATGATTTGAAAAAGAGAAGAAATCTGTACTTCGTCTCATCTCTCCTCAGATTCTGATAAGAGATGCCTCAATCAAAAATGACAATGACAATTGTTTTAAAAGGTTTTGCTTGGAGATATTTAATTCTATTGCCATTCTTCCTGCCTATCTTAACACAGCTCAAGCTCCCAGAGGAGAGAAATAAGTAGCTATGGTATTCTACTCTAAAGGACTTTGCTGCTATGCCCACCTCTATTTCCCCCAAAAACTCTACTACCTAAGCAACACCTCTAGGTCACGAAGGCCCCAGGTTGTAATCAGAATGTTGCTGCTTAGAGATTGTCTTAGTATCTCATTCATTTTACATGTAAGCAAAACTATTCCACATCCATATTAAGTTTCACCAAATTTATTCTTCCTTAACCTATTACTATTCCTTAAGTATAACACAGATCATTGTATCACAATAAAACTGCAAATGCCAACCTCCCTTCAACTGACCATTTTCTTGATACTTCTTTCCTAAAACTGTTCTTCCTCCACAACTTCTCTTTCATGCCCCTTTAGGTTCTCATATTATTCTTCTCAGACATGGAAAGAAAGGTAACCAATTAAAAAATACAAAACCAAACAGGAAATATTTACACATTCATTCAGATATCTATTGAACACCTACCATGTGTCATTCTTCCAGATGGTTAGTGGGTCTCAGTGAGGAAAAGGCTATTTTTCTAAGTAGTCTATAAAATACTCCCCAGACTATTCACCTTTATTTTTCTCTTAATTTTACTCTTCATCTATCCAAGATCCCAAGATTTCTATCATGGCACAAAAGTAGCTGCTGACATATATTGAGGACTTGCCACATTTCAGATACTAGGTTAGTTATTTTGCAAATATCCAGTCATTGGAAAAACTTCATGAAAGAAAATAGATATCAGTTACTATTTGATTTACAGATGAAGAAAGAGATTTACAAGAGAGATTAATTTTCTCAGCACAACTCCACTGTTGGTGAAAAAAACTTTTAGAGAATTTAATAGGTTGCTGGTTTTCCTAATAAATATGCCCTTCTGGAAATAATTAAGTTATAGTCAGGCATGCTTATGAAGACTTTTGTCCATAACCTTAATACAAAATTTTTAAAATATAAATATAATGAATTAAAATACATCTGTTACACTATGATATGTAAAACACTGCCTGTTTTTTCCATGCATGTATCTTAAAAGCTTTAAGGTATCCATTCAGCACTGCCTCAAAAAAAGGGAGAATATCAAGGATAGAAGGAGAAGAAAAACTACTCCATTTCTTTGTTTTAATGTTTCAAACAAAAAATCTAATTTTAAGACAAACATTTAGGAAAAATTTTTTGATAAGCAAGTCCTACAGACTATTTGTGTCTCCCCTCTCAATATTCATACAATGAAATCCTAAGTGCCAAGGTGACAGTATTATAAGGTGCAACCTTTGGCAGGTAATTTGGTCATGGTTCTGCAAGAGAAAGCCCATTCACATTCCCTTGACCACAACAACACAAAGAATAGATATGATTGAAATCGGTGTTAGTAACAAAAAAATACTGACAACTGCAGGCCCACAGCACAGACCAGAAAAGGTACAGGGAACTAGCTTAACTTGACCTATACTTTTAAGCAGGGTGAGAATGTTCACAGAGAGAAAGGTGGCAGGCAGAAGGGGCATTGTGGATTGCAATTACAGTGGACAACCAGGATAGAACAATAATAAGACCATAGATATACAAGCAAAGGTAGAAATATATTCTATTAAGTAAAGGTCATGACTGGTCAATTGTGCATGTCAGAAAGAAGCAGGAAAGGAAGGAAATGGATGCCTCCTCCCCACTGACATTGCAGAACCAGTTCCCTGAAAATAGCTCCCTGCAAATTAACCCCAAGGTTGGCAAGGGTTGCAGAAATCTTGAATGTGCTTGAGTTATAAACTTGAAATAACTGAGCAGTAACTGACTTTATTTATACTCAAAAAGACTGAAAACTCATTAATATAACGTGACTGTTCTTACCCAGAAGAGACCAGACTAATTTTTCTGCTTTTGTGAAGGCAAAAATGAAGATTCAGAATAGAAATCAATTTCAGCTACGGGAAAATAACCTTAAAAATTTGCCAAGCAAGGTTTTCACATAAATATCAAGCCCACAACATTTAGAATCATGTAGACACTGAAATATCGGAATCTACTTAATTCCAAGTCTGTTCATTTCCACCACACCCCCCATGGCAATTAGCTTGGGACATGATCATCGACCCTTTCTCTGCTACATACAGAGATCCAAAATTCACAGGGATTATATCACAGGGATCCAAAACTCTTGAACTGTGTTCTGTACTCCCCAAGTTTTTTGAAATTTCTTGACAAATCCCAGTCTAAGTGGAAGAAAAAAAAGGGAGAAATCAAAGTGTATGTCCTTTGAAAAATCCCAGTTTTCACTTCCCATAGTATACTTTTTAATACATAAAATGGAGATGGCATCTCAATATGTTGCCCAGGCTAGTCTCGAACTTCTAGACTCAAGCAATTCTCCCACCTTGACCTTCCAAAGTGCTGGGATTACAGGTGTGGGCCACTGCTCTTGGCTTCTTCCTATAGTACTTTTAAATGTTTGATAAAGAATCACTTCTAGTCCTTCGTTGAATGTCTTACAGTGAATTCACTGGCCAACCTCTTAGGTCCCATCCCCATGATCCCTATATTATACAGCATATTTACTAATGGCAGAAACAAATTGGATTTCAGGGTCAAATAACTTTCCTGTCACATGACCTAATCAAGGTTCTCATCCCCATCAGTCATAGTAAAATTATTCAAATATCACTTACCTTTTTATTTGAAATGCTACCGTTATCCTTACTAAGGGAATATGTATATAAATCCATGAGGCCACAAATATTGTTTCTTTATCATCTTTCCTGCTAGCTTCTCTTGATTTACTAGTCACCCCTCCACTATTTTTACTCTTCCTAAGTCAGCTTGTTTCCCTCCATAGGGTATAATTTAACAGCTTGTTTGGTTCTTTTTCTCTACCCCACTAATATATCAATGTCTTTTTGTTCTGGTCAGCAAATCTTCTGCCAAGTATGTTCTTCCCACTCTTCATTAGATGTACCCTTTCTTTTGCCAGGAGCATTAGTTTAGTATCATGCATCATGGTCCAGAAAACTAAATTCTGTTCTTTGACACCATATACAGAGCCAGCTGTTCACTTCTCAGTTCCTTCTTTATCTTCCAAAGTTATGACCTTCAATTAGAAGAAATTAAACCACCACCTGCGTCCCTGAGACCTTCCATTTCTTACCCAGATTTCTAAATACTCCATACATACTTTTTCCAGGGCTTCCTTTTTTTGTTGGCATTCATATTTTCGACTGAACTACTGAAATGTCTAAAAAGCATACCTGTATGAAGATATCAAAAAGCTAAATGACTTCCTATGGATTGAGTAATGTTTTCTTATCATGTAGTCTTCAGTATCATTAATGAATATTGTCATATATTAATCTTTTGTCTATACTAATCTCACTTTCTAAAGTGAATCATTTCAGTTTCACCACTGGAAATGTATGAGGCTAAATGTTTGAATTTAAAATTTTCTCTTAAAATTTTGTAATTATATTCTTGTAAGAATTCTGAAGTACTAATTTTGCAGTAATTTTTTATTTTTTTATTTTTTTTTTTTTAACATTCAGGACTAAATCATCAACATGTTAATCTTCTCTATTTAAAGAGTATCTGTTATGTTCACTAATTGCATGCCTTTATTTAAGCTATGGATTTCCACACAATTGAGATGAAAAGTCTTATTAAAATATTAAAAAGCAATAAAAGCTTAACTATTATTAAATTGAGCGAAGAATAAGGGTTGTATTCTATCTTTTTAAAAATCCAAAGACTTTTTCTACAACTTAAAGAAATGTGTATTCAGGGAAAAGAATCATTGATTTGAAAATCGAAACTTGAGTTTAACTCACAATTATTTTCAACATGTTTTTGTGTGTTTGGCCCTCTCTTGTGTTGACACTGTGACATGGAATGAGGAAACTTCCAAATGGAATTTTAAGTTAAATTCTAGGTCAAGACACTTGAGAAGGTTTATTGCTTATGCATAAATAATCTCTCCCTTACTATTAAATTAGTATATTCAGTTGCTCCATGTGAAAATGAATGTAATCCTGAACTCTTTTCATGAAATTCCAAGATCATGGTACCCATGAATTCGGAGAAGTTCATCAGGACCATTTCTGCTTCCTCAATGCTTTGTAAGCATTCATGAATTTGTGGATGTGTAAAGTGAGTGCTAATCCTCTAGCCAGATCAGGGTAAAGGTTTTTTCCTCCCAGAAAGGGCTCCATATCTATCTATCTCCCTTCTATCACTGTAGCACCCTGTACTCTTTGGGACACTCTGAATATTAGCAGATAGAGCCGTATCAATGTTCTGGGGACTTCATCTGACCCTGTTCTACATGAGAATCGTCTGGGAAACTTAGAAAATATGTGCTGTTTTGCCTCCATCCCAAAACAATTAAGTTGGAATCTCTAGGGGTACAGCACAGTTGTTGACATTTGTTACTCCCAGATGATTCTAATGTGCCACCAAGGTGAAAAACTTTGCTATAGATGTTGAGGCGGTGATACTCAAAGTTAGCTGCAAATAGGAATCACCTGGGGAATTTGTTTTTAGACAATTCCCGCAGCCCAGACTAACTGTATCAGCATATCTGGGAGTGAGACCAAGGCATCAGTTTTTTTTTTTTTTAAACCTCCCCAGATGAATCCAAGCAGAGCTGAAAACCACTGAGGCAGGCAGTGATTCCACTGAACTTTTAACATCACTCTCATATCACCACCCACAGATATTTTCTTTCTACTCTCTACTGACAGATACAGATCCTATTTTATTCCCACTTCCTTCCTCACTACCCACCACCACACACACACACGTGGTATTTCCATGAGCTGCAGACTTTACTAAAGGTTTTGGACAAGGGAGGAAATTTACATTTAAGAAAAAAAAAATTCTGCTATTATTAGACATCCTCTGCCTCGAACTTTTTGGCCACCTTACCATCTGCCTGTTTTAATTGCTAACTAAAGTTAACTTTACCTATTAGATCCACTCACATTTTTATATAGGGAAACAGCCCTCCTCCACACTGGCAAACATTACATACCCCAAAATCTATTTTTTTCTTTGTTTTTTTGTATTATACTTCAAGTTCTGGGGTACATGAGCAGACCATGCAGGATTGTTACATAGTTATACGCATGCCATGTTGGTTTGCTGCCTCCATCCCCCCTTCACCTACATTAGATATTTCTCCTAATGTTATCCCTCCCCAACCCCCCACTCCCTTCTATCCCTCCCCTAGGCCCCCCATCCACAAAAGGCCCCAGTGTGTGATGTTCCACTCCCTGTGTCCATGTGTTCTCATTGTTCACCACCCACTTATGAGAATATGTGGTGTTTAGTTTTCTGTTCTTGTGTCAGTTTGCTGAGAATGATGGTTTCTAGATTCATCAATGTCCCTGCAAAGTAAATGAACTCATTGTTTTTATGGCTGCATAGTATTCCATGGTGTATATGTGCCACATTTTCCCTGTCCAGTCTATCATTGATGGGCATATTGGTTGGTTCTGAGTCTTTGCTATTGTGAACATTGCTGCAGTAAACATATGTGTGCATGTGTCTTTACAAAAGAATGATTTTTAATCCTTTGGGTATATACCCAGTAATGGGATTGCTGAGTCAAATGGTATTTCTATTTCTAGATCCTTGAGGAATTGCCACACTGTCTTCCACAATGGTTGAACTAATTTACACTCCCACCAACAGTGTAAGAGTGTTCCTATTTCTCCACATCCTCTCCAGCATCTGTTGTCTCCAGATTTTTTAATGATCGCCATTCTAACTGGCATGAGATGGTATCTCAATGTGGTTTTGATTTGCATTTCTCTAATGACCAGTGATAATGAACATTTTTTCATATGTTTGCTGGCTACATAAATGTCTTCTTTTTAAAAGTGTTCATATCCTTCATCCACTTTTTGATGGGGTTATTTTCCTATAAATTTGTTTTAGTTCTTTGTAGATTCTGGATATTAGCCCTCTGTCAGATGGGTAGCTTGCAAAAAGTTTTTCCTATTCTGTTGGTTGCCGGTTGCTGGTTCACTCTAATGATTGTTTCTTTTGCTGTGCAGAAGCTCTTTAGATTAATTAGATCGCATTTGTCTATTTTGGCTTTTGTTGTTGTTGTTTTTGGTGTTTTAGTCGTGAAGTCCTTGCCTGTGCCTGTGTCCTGAATAGTATTGCCTAGGTTTTCTTCTAGGGTTTTTATGATGTTAGGTCTTATGTTTAAATCTTTAACCCACCTGGAGTTAATTTTTGTATAAGGTGTAAGGAAGGGGTCCAATCTCGGCTTTCTGCACGTGGCTCGCCAGTTTTTTCAACACCACTTATTAAACAGGGAATCCTTTCCCCATTGCTTGTTTTTGTCAGGTTTGTCAAAGATCAGATAGTTGTAGATGTGTGGCATTAATTCCAAGGCCTCTGTTCTGTTCCATTGGTCTTTATGTCTGTTTTGGTACCAGTACCATGCTGTTTTGATTACTGTAGCCTTGTATAGTTTGACGTCAGTTAGCATGATGCCTCCAGCTTTGTTCTTTTTGTTCAGGATTGTCTTGGCTATGCGGGCTCTTTTTTGGTTCCATATGAAGTTTAAGGTGGTTTTTCTCCAGTTCTGTGAAGAAGGTCAATGGTAGCTTGATGGGGATAGCATTGAATCTATAAATTACTCTGGATTCAATGCTATTCCATTGTATGGCCATTTTCACAACATTGATTCTTTCTAACCACCAGCATGGAATGTTTTTCCATCTGTTAGTCTCTTCTCTTATTTCCTTGGCCAGTGGTTTGTAGTTCTCCTTGAAGAGGTCCTTTACATCCCTTGTTAGTTGTATTCCTAGCTAAACTGCAGGACTGCTGGAGGTCCACTCCAGACCCTGCTGCCTAGGAATCACCCACAGGGGCTGCAGAACAGCAAGGATTGCTGCTTGTTCCTTCCTCTGGTAGTTCTGTTTCAGAAGGATACCCACTAAATGCCTGCCAGAGCTCTCCTGTATGAGGCATCTCTTTGGATATACAGGGGTCAGGGAGTCACTTGAGGGGGCAATCTGTCCCTTATCAGAGCTCAAGTGCTGTGCTTGGAGCTCTGTTGCTCCCTTCAGAGCTGCTGGGCAGGGACATTTAAGTCTGCTTCAGTGGAACTCACAACAGTCCCTTTTCCCAAGTGTTCCACCTCGGGAAGGTGGGGCTTTATGTATAAGTCCCTGATGGGCTGCTGCCTTTTTTCGGAGATGCGCTGCCCAGCAAGGAGGGAGCCTAGTCACAGTCTGCCAGCAGAGGCATTGCTGAGCTGTCCCAGGCTCCGCCCAGTTGCTGTGTAAACTTCCTTCCAATTTTGTTTACACAGGCAAGGTTACAACTGCCTCAGTAACGGCAGACAGCCCTCCCCACACTAAGCCTGACTGTCCCAGGTTGAGCTCATACTGCTGTGCTGGCTGCGAAAATCTCAAACCACTGGTTTCAGTTTGCTGGTCTTTGTGGGAGTGGGACCCACTGAGCCTGATTACTTTGCTCCCTGCCTTCCACTCCCTTTTTTTTTTTTTTTCAGGGGAATGGGCAGTTCTGTCTCATAGGCATTCCAGGCACCAGCTAAAATGACCATTCAGTTTTGTGCTGGAAACTCATGGCGCTGATTTTGTTGGCACCAGAGAGAATCTCTGGTCTGTGGGCTGCAAAGACTGTGGAAAAGGTGCAGTATCTGAGTCAGAGTGCCAGAGTGTCCAGAAAGTCCCTGATGGCCTCCCTTGGGTAGGTGGGGGGTCTTCCAGCCCCTTGCACTTCCTGGGTGAGGCAGCGCCCCACCCTGCCTCAGTTTGCCCTCCTTGGGCTAAACCCACTGTCCAACTAGTCCCATTGAGATGAACCTGGCACCTCAGTTGGAAATGCAGAGATCACTTGACTTCTGCATGGCTCTCGCTGATAACTGCGCTCCAGAGCTGTTCCTATTCGGCCATCTTCGCAGAATAAACCCCCAAAATCTTTGAGTTACATTTTTTTCTTTCTCCCTGCCAGTCTCTAAATATAAAGGAACACCATTAAAAGTCATAAAGGATCCCATAAAACCCTGATCACCTGCCCTACACACACACACACCTAGCCTGAAGGAGGCAGAGACATTAAAATCAACTTGAACTTTAAGTGACATTTTTTTCTGAACAGGTTCATAAATAACTGCTTCATAAATGAATTATACAAGATGGTAATGAGACTATTCTGAATTGAACTCTCAAAGTAAATTTCAGTAGAAACCTTAAACAAACCTTTATAAACACTTGCTTTTATAAAGTCAAAGGGCATACAAATTCAGATTCCCCAATAAGCAGACTTTCCTGAAGCAAAAGTTAGAATAATGGTCAATGAAGAAATAAAATACCTACTAAGAAGTTCTTCATTTCCAGTTTTCTATTTTTGGACTATTCAATTTGAGCCTATTAATAATCTCTACCATACTGTTTGTTCTCATTAATTTTCATTTGTGGTTTTAATATTGTTTATACAATTGTTAAGCCTTCTCCAGCATCACAAATTACCCATTTTTTATTATGTCTATTTCCCACTAATTCTGAACTTCCCAATTACATACATAAATAATTGTTTTTAAACTTAATAAGTGCTCTATTATGAAGCTTTTGGACAATAAAGTTATGAATTTTTATGTTGAATTTTGAAGAGAAACATTGTTGCTGAATGTGATCACACTAATAGCTATAAACTATATTTAACTATTAATAATACTGCTTTTCAGATTTACAAGAAAAAAAAAACCCATCCAAAAATGGGAGAAGGATATGAACAGATACTTTTCAAAAGAAGACATATATGAGGCCAACAAACATATGGAAAAATGCTCATCATCACTGACTATTAGAGAAATGCAAATCAAAACCACATTGAGATATCATCTCATGCCAGTTAGAATGGCGATCATTAAAAAATCTGGAGACAACAGATGCTGGAGAGGATGTGGAGAAACAGCAACACTTTCACACTGTTGGTGGAAGGGCAAACTAGTTCAACCATTGTGGAAGACAGTGTGGTGCTTCCTCAAGGACCTAGAAATAGAAATATCATTTAACGCAGCAATCCCATTACTGAGTATATACTCAAAGGATTATAAATCGTTCTATTATAAAGACAAATGCACATGTATGTTCATAGCAGCACTGTTTAGAATAGCAAAGACTGGGAACCAACCCAAATGCCCATCAACCATAGACTGGACAAGGAAAATGTGGCACATATACATCATGGAATACTATGCAGCCATAAAAAATATTGTGAGTTCGTGTCCTTTGTACGGACATGGATGAATCTGGAAACTATCATTCTCAGCAAATTGACACAAGAACAGAAAATCAAACACTCATAGGCAGGTGTTGAACAATGAGAACACAGGGACACAGAGGGGAACACAGGGACACAGAGAGGGGAGCATCACACACTGGGGTCTGTTGCAGGGGGCTAAGGGAGGAAAAGTTGGAGGGGTGGGGAGGTCGGGGAGGGATAACATGGGGAGAAATGCCAGATGTAGGTGATGGGGAGATGGAGGCAGCAATCCATATTGCCACATGTGTACCTATGCAACAATCCTGCATGATCTGCACATGTACCCCAGAACCTAAATTACAATTTAAAAAAAGAAAATAATACTGTTTTTAAAACCATACCAAATTTCAAAGGCATATAACAATAATGAAAATTAGTTTCATAAATATGCATCAACTGGAATTAGGCTAGGATCAGGCTGGGATGGACTCGGATTGGGTCTACATCAAGGTGTGATCAGTGTGCTCCAACAGTGGCTACCCAAGGCATGTTCTGCTTATGACAGGGATTCAAGAGAACAAGCCCAACACACAGATACATTTCAAGTCTTGGGTTGCACCACATCTACTCTACTAACATCGGATAGGCTAAACCAAGTCATATGGTGAAGTCCAAAGTCAAGAAAGTGAAAGTATAAACTTTCTTGAGATCATAATAGACATTTAATATTACCATAGAGAACAATATAGACAGGCTCTGTAAAACAGGCTAGGGCACAGTGGTGCAATCATAGCTCACTGTAACCCTGAACTCCGGGGCTCAAGCTATCCTTCTGCCTCAGTCTTCTGAGTATCTAGGACCATAGGCATGTACTACCATGCCCAGCTAATTTAATTTTATATAGAGGTGGGAGTCTTTCATGTTGTCCAGGCTGGTGTTGAACTCCTGACCTCAAGCAATTCTCCCACCTCAGCTTCCCAAAGTACGAGAATTCCAGGTGTGAGCCATGTGAGCCACCATGCCAACCAAGATCAATAATTTACCACACTATCCTAGAAATATCATTCCTGGAACATTTGTGATAGGGTGTTATTATTTCTGTCCATATTTCTAAGCTCCTTGAGTCTATCTCCTCTCTTATTCTTCTTTCAAGGTAAAGAAAGATCTCAAATATCAGAGACAACAGAGTATGGTATTAAAGAGTTTTGGCTCTGTGGTCAAACCCCCTGAGTTTCTATCCTTGCTTTACTATCTCTTAGATGTGTAACTTCACACAACTTTTCTGTGCCTTAATTTTCTTAGCTCTAAAAGTGAGGATTATACTAAAAGTTACCTCATAGTATTGTTATAAGAATTAGCTGAAATAAGCCAGGTTAAGCACTTAGAAGATTACTAGTGAATAGGAAGTACTCAATAAAAGTTAGCTAGCTAATGGAAGGAGAAAGGAGTCACCAATAGACGTGGACCAAGGTTAAACATTTTCATCTCCCTTCATTTTATCCCTGGTACCCTTTGTTTTTTTCCAAGAGGATGTCATCTGTTTTCTGCCTACATGACTATTCTGATAAGAATGACTCTGTGCTGGTCAGAAAAAGCCTCACCTCAGGAAAGAAAACGCGGTGTAGGCCTCTTAAGTAGCTATTTTTCCTGAAAAAAGAAAAAAAGAAGGAAAGAAATTCCTTTGTTTCACGATTCTTTCTGAGAAGTATGAAAAAATATTTGCTAAATAATTTCTACATAGTATAAGAGCATGATTTGAGTGCTTACATTCAGCCAAATAACTGCTAAGTATTTTGCATATATTAATATTAGGTTGATGCAAAAGTAATTGTAGTTTTTGCCATTACTTTTATTTAATTCTAGCAAAGTTACTAGGAAATGAACATTATTATCCTTGAAGACAACTGAAACTTGATTAATTTGCCAAAACACTAAGAGGTAGCAAGAGACTAAATTTGCATCGAAAATGGGCCTGTGAAAAGGACATACACACACACACACACACACACACACACACACACACACACACACTCTCTCTCTCTCTCTCTCTCTCTCTCTCTCTCTCTCTCCAAATATCCCAGATGAACACAGATGCAAAAATCCTTAGCAAAATACTAGCTAACCAAATCCAACAGCATATCAAAAAGATAATACATCATGATCAAGTGAGTTTTATACCAAGGATGCAGAGATGGCTTAACATGGCAAGTCAATAAATGTGATACACTACATAAACAGAATGAAAAACAAAAACGAGATCATCTCAATAAATGCAGAAAAAGCATTTGATAAAATCCAGCATCCTTTATGATTAAAACTGTCAGCAAAATCGGCACAAAAGGGACATACCTCAAGGTAATAAGTGCCATCTATGACAAACCCACAGCCAATACCATAGTAAACTAGGAAATGTTGAAACCATTCCCCTGAGAACTAGAACAAGACAAGGATGCCCACTTTCACCACTTCTATTTAACACAGTTCTGGAAGTCACAGCCAAAGCAATCAGAAAAGAGAGACAGGTCATCCAAATCGGTAAAGAGAAAGTCAAAATTTCATTTTCACCAATGATATGATAATATACCTAGAAAACCCTAAAGACTCATCCAAAAAAGCTCCTAGATCTGACGAGTGAATTCAGTAAGTTTTCAGGATACAAAATTAATGTACACAAATCAGTAGCACTGCTATATACCAACAATGAACAACTTGAGAATCAAATGAAGAACTCAATCCCTTTTACAACAACTGAAAAAATAAAGTATTTAGGAATATACCTAACCAAGTAAGTGAAAGATCTCTACAAGGAAAACTAAAACGCACTGCTGAAAGTAATCATAGGTGACACAAACAAATAGAAACACATCTCAGTGTCATGGATGGGTAAAATCAATTTCATGAAAATGACCATACTGTCAAAAGCAATCTACAGATTCAATGCAATTCCCATCAAAATACCATCATCATTCTTCACAGAACTACAAAAAAAATCCCAAAATTCATGTGGAACCCAAAAAGAGCCCACTTACCCAAAGCCAGACTAGGCAAAAAGAACAAATTGAGATATCTCAATATCCAATTTCCAACTCTACTACAAGGCTATAGTTACTAAAACAGCTTGGTACTGATATGAAAATAGGTACATAGACCAATGAAAGAGAATAGAGAAACCAAATAAATAAATAATTAAATAACCTTTTTCTCTATTTTGTCAACTCATCTTTGACAAAGGGAACAAAAACATGAAGTGGGGGAAAGACACACTATTCAAAAAATAGTGCTGTTATAATAGGCAAGCCGCATGTAGAAGAATGAAACTGGACCCTCATCTCTTACTTACCTCATACAAAAATCAACTCAAGATGGATCAAATACTCAAATCTAAGATCTGAGCCCATAAAAATTCTAGAAGATAACATCAGAAAATCTCTTCTAGGCATGGACAGGCAAAGAATTCATGACCTAGAACTCAAAAGCAAATACCACAAAAACAAAAATCGATGAATGGGACCTAATTAAGGAAAATAGCCTCTGCACAGCAAAAGCAGTAATCAGCAGAGTAAATAGACAACTCAGAGTGGGAGAAAATATTCAAAAACTATGCAACAAAGACTAACACACAGAATCTACAAGGAGCTGAAATTAGCAAGAAAACAATCCCATCAAAAAGTGGGCAAAGGATATGAATAGACAATTCTCAAAAGAAAATATGCAAACATCCAACAAACATATGAAAAAATGCTCAGTGTCACTAATCATCAGGGAAATGCAAATTAAAATCACAATGAGATACCACCTTACTCCTGCAAGAACGGCCATAACTAAAAAGTCAAAAAAACAGTAGATGTTGATGCGGATGTGGTAAAAAGGGAACACTTTTACACTGCTGCTGGGAATGTAAATAGCACAAACACTATGGAAAACACCACGGAGACTGTTTAAAAAATTAAAAGTAGATCTACCATTTCATTTCAT
Source organism: Alouatta palliata (assembly GCA_004027835.1). Taxonomy (NCBI): domain Eukaryota; kingdom Metazoa; phylum Chordata; class Mammalia; order Primates; family Atelidae; genus Alouatta; species Alouatta palliata. The sequence continues at coordinate 8,443 of PVKV010027445.1, read as the reverse complement.
CCAGCAATCCCACTCCTTAGAATCTACCCAAAGGAAAAGAAGTCATTATATAAAAAAGACACATGCACACATGTGTTTAAAGCAGCACAATTCACAAGTGCAAGAATATGGAACCAACCTAAATCCCCATTAAGAAAATATGGCATATATATACCATGGAATACTACTCAGCCATAAAATGGGACAAATAATGGCATTTGCAGCAACTCGAGTGGAGCTGGAGACCATTATTCTAAGAGAAGTAACTCAGGAACAGAAAATCAAGTATCATATCTTCTCACTTATAAGTGAGAGCTAAGCTATGAGGATGCAAAGTCATAAGAATTATATAACGGACTTTGGGGACCCAGGGGGGAAGGCTGGGAGATGAGGGATAAAAGACTACATTTTGCATAGAGTGTACACTGGTCCGGTGATGGGTGCACCAAAATCTGAGAAATCACAACTAAAGAACTATCCATGTAACCAAAAACCACCTGTTCTCAAAAACATATTGAAATTTTATTTAAAGGCACATGATAACACACAAAAAGAAAATAGGCCTGTGACTTCAGAGTCTCCTTGAAGCAGTAACATTAGAAATTCTTCAAAATGGAATATGACTTTTATACATTCTGAAAATATGCACAAATTGCATATTTTGAGATTGTAGTGCTTCATATAATCTCATTATGAAGAAAAAATTCACTTGGGCAATTCAATAATGGAACCTTATCCATATTTTTCAGGGAAAATGAGGGTTGAAGTGTCCTTTCACACTGGTTTTTAGAACTTTCCCAAGGGGAACTTAATCAGGCAATCTAATTGTTATCCAACTGAGTTCTGCTGAGTGCCAGGGTTTCCACTGGTAAAAATAGAAGGTTAGCAAATCCATAAAGGAGTCAAAATCCGACATTTTAGAGAAGAGATGAGGGAGGCCCAAGAATATGAAACAGTCTGTCTAGAAATACATAGCTAGTAGTAAACCTGGGGTTAAAATTCAGATCTCATAATTAAAGATCAGTACTCTGCTATATTGAGAGGCTTGAATTTCAAAAGATTATATATAAAAAAAAAACAGTACACATTTATTTACCCATCAATAAGCATTGGGACACCACCTAAATCATCTTACCTAAGCGTGCTTTCCAGCCCTTGCACATCCCTCAAAAGTTGCCAAGATCCACGGATAGCCATACAGGTGAGCACAGCACAACTCTAGGGGGTATTAGTCACATAGAATATAATCTGAATGGCACCCCCACTGTGTGACATAGTAGCACAAATGACATCCCACCCATTTGTTAAAAATTCAGGTTAAATAAAATGAGTATTTGATAGTCTTCCATCCATTCCACAGTGTTTTTATTGTATTTAGAAAAAGGGACATTTCTGGTGCATTTTTTAGGTTGATTTGCTGACTACGATGAGCTTCCATATAAAATCTGAAAACATCCTGCAAAAAAAAAAAAATGCAGAATAATGGTTTAGTTCTTATTATCTTCTTTAGCTGGAGAGTGGATATAAGTTCTAAGTGTCTGTGACAGATAAAAGCAACTTCATATTAACTTATCTAAGCCATCTCAGTTTCAAAAGACTACAAAATCCTGTTACTTTCAGGTTTATATTTTGCATTTTATTTGTAGGGTCTGCCGGTGATATTACAGTCTGTATGTGAAAAAGAAAACTGTCATTTTAAAATAGACTATAATATTGCACTTCATTAAAAAATGCAAGTACATTTTCTTCCAGAAACCATGACTTATAATAATGACTATTACCTATATGCAGTTACTTCTGTTATCTTGGAACATATTGACATTCATTTATTTAAAGATAATGTAACACATTTGTATTCATTGAAGTAATCTATGGATCTGATTAAATATGGATGCCCATCTTATGCTAAGCAGTAAAATGAAAAAAAAATTGCAATCAGAGCTTTGGCACTGCTAAAAATAGCTCATATCAAATTGATGAAACTGTGTTATGGCTTATTTCAAACACGACTGCAATATTATAAGAAAACAAAATTACAACTTGGATAACTGCTATGCCAGAACATTCATTCCACCCAAAAATGGGATACTGGAACTAGTCTAACAGAGCCAATGCTTCCATAAGAGCATCAGTGACTGTTCGAGCAATTGCCCATTTATCTCCATTACAGTAGATGGATGCAGAGATAACCAAGCATTGACCACAACATGTTTTTGTAAAAAACATAATTGGACATGACATCATGAAATAAACTTTTAAATATTAACTAAAGAATGTATTTGGTGGAAGATTGGAAATGTAGCCTAAAGATTTATAACAGAATTTTTTTCTTTTAATGCTCTATTTCATAAAGCAGTTTAATGAGTTAATCGTTAATTATCAGAGGTTTATATTTGGAAGTAAAACAAAAAGTGAAGATGAAAATACACCTAAATGCCAAGAAACTATCATTTTAATATTCCCAAACTCGTAACACTTTTATGCTTTAAGAAAAAATACTTCGAGAGTGTCATCAGAAATACAATATCACCCATCAAAAACTAGTTAAAAGAAATTTTCTTACAAGTGGCTGTAATTAATGGTCCTCCTGGAACTCCAGAACAAAGCTGTTTTTATTCCATGCCACCCACAATGTTGTCTTCTCTCACCATTATTGGTCTTTATCTAGAGAACATTAGCGCTCCCTTGTTGCAGGATTAATACCAATTATTCTAGGCGGTGTTTCCCATCGCAGGAATAATTAAGTAGTATCACTGGTAGATCAAACGGTTCATTTTCAGATAAACTATGAAGTTGCTGGAGAGATTGAGCATTACATTTTATTTGCATTACATGGTTTGAAAAATATTCCATATGTGAGTCTTTCCACACGGTATTTTTACTCTAGGGTGGCAGTGAGTAAAATACTTTCCCTATCAGAAAACTTGTCAAATCTAAATTTACTTTATTCACTAAATGGCCCAGACTTACCAGAATAAATTTAATTGATATCTAATTCTCTTATCATTTTTCCTTTTTAAAAAGTCAGTATTTTGATTAGAAACTATTTTGGTAAGAGATACAGAAATGTTTAAAAATTAAGGTTTATGGACTGGGTGCAGTGGCTCACGCCTGCAATCCCAGCACTTTGGGAGGCCGAGGCAGGTGGATCACAAGGTCAAAAGATCAAGACCATCCTGGCCAACATGGTGAAACCGTGTCTCTACTAAAAATAGAAAAATTAGCTGGGCATGGTGGCACGTGCCTGTAGTCCCAGCTACCCGGGAAGGTAGGCAGAAGAATCGCTTAAACCTCGGAGTTGGAGGTTGCAGTGAACCAAGATTGTGTCACTGCACTGCAGCCTGGTGACAGAGTGAGACTCCATCTTTAAAAAAAAGAAATTAAGATTTATATATAGTAATGTATTTTATTCTTCCTTTTTAAAAATTATGAACATTTGATTCAAGACATCAAAAATGAAGCACATCAACTCCAGCCTAGCTTCTGCACATACATCAGAGTATCTCTGGGGAGGCTGGAGGATCAAAATGAGTTCTGATCAGCCTTCCTGCACTTGGCTATTTAATAAAAGCTCTATGTGGCAGATAATGTGAATTGGTATTATCTGTTTCCATTTCATCCCCCTCCCTCTATGGCTGGACATGTGGAAACTCCTCTTTGCACCTTATCTTGGAGCTATGTTCTTAGTGTAAAGTAGAATGTATGAGATTTGGAAAGTGAATGTGATACATTCTTCTGCCTTCCTCTTCATCTCTCTTCTGCTAAGAAACAGAGTCCTGGACATACCTGATTTTCCTGCCCAGGTCTCTAGTGTCCCTTTTCCATCATAGGAGGTTGGAGGCTATTGCAATAGCAATAGCTACTGTCATTTCTGGGTTCCTATCCCTCAATCACAGCTAGAAATCAGAGTACTACTGGAAGTCTTGGAGATGGTAGCTCTCCTAAGGAATTAGTTCTATCTTGTTCTGTGTGGGAGTCATTCTGGAAATCTAGTGTCTACTTTTTGCTAACAATATAATTCCCTATATTAAGTCCTTTACTGCTTAAAGTTGTGCTTCATTTTCTCACTGGACTCATTGATCCACTCCGCCTGTCCTCTCAAGCAAAAAGCAAAGTCATTTCAGAGCAGCTGGTGGCAAGCTTGCTCTTTCATAAAGAGGCTTCACATTAATATCTACTTATTCTGTAGATTTATAATATATGTGTCTATATATAGTCTACATATCTATAAATATATATATTATAAATGTTTATATATGTCCCTTCCATTAATATATGTTAGGAGAAGGGGTGATTAAGCAAGGAAAACTTTTCTTGATTGTTTCAAGAAAGAAGAAAGGAAATAAGAATTTATACAGTAAAAAAAAGCCAGAGTATTTAATTTACAAAATCCTAAAGTATTTCTACTGTATGAGGCAGTTCTTACACTGCTATAAGGAAATACCTGAGACTGGGTAATTTATCTGAAAAAGAGTTTTAATGATTCTTCAGGCTGTTCAGTAAGCATGATGCTAGCATCTGCTCAGCTTCTGGGGAGGCATCAGGACACTTACAGTTATGGCAGAGGGCAAAGAGTCAGGCATATCACATGGCCAGGGCAGGAGCAAGGGAGTAGAATGTATGAGATTTGGAAAGTGAAAGTGATAGAGGTCTTTTGCCTTCCTCTTCACTTCTCTTCTGCTAAGAAACAGTCCTGGACATACTTGAATTTCCCATCCAGGTCTCTAGTGTCCCTTTTCCATTCTAAGAGATTGGAGGCTATTGCAATAGCAATAGCTACTGTCATTTCAAAAAGCGTGAATGAAAGAGAGCAAGTGAGTGAGGGAGTGATCAAGCAGGGAGTGGGGGGGAGTGCCAAACTTTTAAACAACCAGATGTCATGAGAACTCACTATCATGAGAACAGCACCTAGGGGATGGTGCTAAACCATTCGTGAGAAACCCACTCCCACGATCCAATCATCTCCCACTAGGCCCCACCTCCAACCTTGGGGATTACAATTCAATATGTGATTTGGGCAAGGATACATATCCAAACTGTATCAACTACTTACAGCCTGTTTTAACTTGGCTTACTTCTTAAGAGTTATAAACATTTATGTTTATGTTAATACTTATACATTTCCACAGCTATAAAAGAGACAGCTAAACATTCAAATTCATCATAACTGAGGCTAGTGACTTGACCAAAAGCACAAAGTCAGACTGGAGCCCAGCCTCCTACTGTCACCCCTGAGTTCTGCCACTGACCCAGTAAAGACAGGCCTCAGTTCACAGACCAGCCGTTGTCATATCCAATCTTGGAATCTGAACCCAGTGGTCATATCAACATGAATGACCACATTTTCCACATCCCTCAACCAACGAAAATTAAAATTTATTTAAAGTTATTTTTTAAATTACAACTATATAGGTGGGATTTTATTACTGAAGATCCATCTCAATCTGTGTCTCTGTTTCTCCATTTCAGTTTGTCTGTTCTTTGTTTCTCTCTGCTTCTGCTGCTTTTTTGCTACTATTCCAAATTGCAAGAAATTATTTTTCTTTCTCCCTTTCTCTTCAATTCATGCAATAGCTGTTCTATAAAACTGAAATTTATATTTCTTGTAGTACATATTGCTGCTTTAGTGTCTAAAATTTAAAAAGTAAACTGTTTTAGAATTTTCTCTAAAAGTATTGATTTATTTTCTGTACAACAGTTAACTCTTGATAAAGAAAAATCTTGCACCATTTCTCAAACCTGCTGCCTACAAATAAAATGCAGTATTTGTATTGTAAGCTGACCTCCATTTGGAATCATTTTTAACTTTGAAGGATTTTTTTAATTCTTACATCAAGAGTATAAAAAAAGTATTCAGTGTTGGCAGCAAAATTTTTAATTTATTTTTTCCTTCACTTTATATTTTTGTAACATTTTAAAGAGAAACATGCTAGATTATTAAAGTGTAAATTTACAAATAAATATCAATATAAATAAGATCCCAGTTTCTCGGACAGCCGTAAACGTAATTGACACACATCAACATAAGATTTAAAATTTTTAGGGCAACATTTGTGTTACGTGAAATGGATTTTTTCCTCATGTAAGGAAAAATGTACTCATGAATAAATTTCATCCACATGATATTACCATGGCTTTGTTTGCAACCCAGCCAATTTAATAAAAACTAGACAATACGAAACAAAACCAGAAAATATTTTGCAGAAAGAACAGTGGCTGCTTTAACAAGTCTAGTCTTATCTCTTCCTAGAGTCCATCTAAGGCTTCAGTTCACCTTTTATTGCTCCATAATTACTTTGATACACTGGGTTTTGGGAAATTAAGCATTTTTAAATAGCCATGTTACATTCCTTTCAGTATAATTTCAGCCTATATTGGTAGCATTCTGTCTCCTCTTTTATCATGCAACATTTGCTATGGAACATGTTCATATTCAACCCAAGAAATTTAATGCCAATCAATGTAGCTGCACCTGAACCTCATCAGTGAAAGAGCACTTTAAAGCAAAAAAAGCCCCAGACTAGTTGTCTGGATGCCCTGGTCAAGTTTGTATTCCAAACGACCTTGAGTAGCCATGTCAATTCTCTTGTTCTGATTTTCTTCACCTGGATCAGAAAGATCCTGGCTTAAAGTATACAGGATTCCTTCCAGCAAAACAGTCAATTATTCCAGGACATATTTTCCAAATGTCAGATATAATCTATTAACTCAAGTCACATGCTCTGTGAAGGTGAAAGTAGCTTTTTGAACAACTATAACCCAAACAAGCCAGCATTTACAGAAGAAATATACCACCGTGTTTGATACCATAAGAGATAATGAAAAGTCCCTACCTTTGGGGAGGGTAAGTCCAGATTCCAAGGCATTAAGTTCATAAAGCAAGTATCCAAAAGACAAATTCACACGCACAGATCACAAGAGGCAAAATGGCATGAAACAGAGCCAAGGAAAAGCATAAAATGCCAGGAGAAGATAATCAAAAAATATTTCCTAGAGGTGTCTGCACTCTGAATGAGTAATTAGAAATAAGGTTTACACACCAGGAAAGGGAAGTCAAGTGTCTGGGGCTGAGGAAGAATGGGTGAAGGTACAGAGGCATGGGCAAATATTTAAAGTACAAGGACAACAGTCAGAGATACTGTTATACACAAGGGTTTCCTAAACTACAGAAATGCACCCTTTAGCATACGTGAGGCAAAAGTAATGTACTCTTTTCAAGTTCATTTATGCTAAGATCACATCAGCAGGAGAGATTGTCTGCAGTGCCAACCCAGCTCTCAGGTTCACAGGCTGAGTCCAGTCAATGTTCACACCCTGTGGTCTCAGTCTTTATGACACAAAAATTCCCCAATACTCCCCCAAAACTCACTTGGAGTGATAATTAGACAACATATTGCTCTGCACCAAATTACTTTTTATTTAATTCTCATGTGACTTTTCTCATATCATTACCATGAAGACCCCTGACCAAATAACTGGGAGTGACACCAACAAAAAACACCTTCACCGAACACCATCCATCACTATCTCTGTTCTCACTTCACTTGCCTAACCCTCTGAAGTTTTTTAGACCTCCTTTTCCTATTTTCCCAAATGACTTCATTGGATTTATTAAATTCATTCTGTTTCTACTTAACAAACCTAAAACATTTTCCCCTTTAATGAAACATACCACTTTTGATAGAGATTTGTTCATTATAGAAGACTACAGAAAATCAGAAATTTTTATTGTAGCATTATAAAATCCATGACAAATCCAGAGTGAAATTTGTACTTGAGGGAACTTTTATTAGCAATTAGATACCATAGATAGGTGTGATAAATGAACTGATGCTAGAGGCAAATGAAAGGTGATGACTAGTCCAGTCTTCCCAATGTAAAGGAAGATCAGCCTAGGTACAGTAATGGCACCAAAATAACAGAAAAGCATAAATCCAAGATATGTATTAATACATAAATGTTAAAAGCACTTAATACACCAAACTGGAGTTAGGAGTACATTGTCTATATGAGTGTGATTTGTGGCACCATAGAAAGATTACAATAGTAACATTAAAGTTCTCAGATCACCATAACATATAATAAAAAAGTTAGACATACTGTAAGAACTTCCAAAATGTGACATAGAAATACAAAGTGCATACATGCTGTTGGAAAAGTAGCACCAATAGACTTGCTCGATACAGAGTTACCACAAACCTTCAATTTGTTTTTAAAAAACGCAGTACCGGCCGGGCGCGGTGGCTCACGCCTGTAATCCCAGTTCTTTGGGAGGCCGAGGCGGGTGGATCACAAGGTCAAGAGATCGAGACCATCCTGGTCAACATGGTGAAACCCCGTCTCTACTAACAATACAAAAATTAGCTGGGCATGGTGGCACGTGCCTGTAGTCCCAGCTACTCGGGAGGCTGAGGCAGGAGAATTGCTTGAACCCAGGAGGCGGAGGTTGCGGTGAGCCGAGATC